>JAIGNY010000120.1:0-150000 GCA_020152595.1 Chiridota heheva
TATATATATATATATATATATATATATATATATATATATATATATATATATATATATATATATATATATATATATATATATATATTTATATATATATATATGCATACATATATATATATATATATATATATATATATATATATATATATATACTTATAAATGTATGTATATATATATATAAATTTATAAATATATTTATAAATGTATGTATATATATATATATATATATATATATATATATATATATATATATATATATATATATATATATATATATATATATATATATATATATATATATATATGTATAAATATATGTATATATATATATATATATATATATATATATATATATATATATATATATATATATAAATATATATATATATATATATATATATATATATATATATATATATAAATATATATATATATATATATATATATATATATATATATATATATATATATATATATATATATATATATATAAATATATATATATATATATATAAATATATATATATATATATATATATATATATATATATATATATATATATATATATATATATATATATATATATATATATATATATATCTACAAAGAGCTATAAAAGCTATTTATATATATATATATATATATATATATATATATATATATATATATATATATATATATATTTATATATATATATATATAAATATCTGTCTATCTATCTATCTATATATATATATATATATATATATATATATATATATATATATATATATATATATATATATATATATAAATATCTATCTATCTATCTATATATATATATATATATATATATATATATATATATATATATATATATATATATATATATATATATATATATATATATATATATATATATATATAGTATATAATTTTCAGCTACTTCCTGATTAAAGGTATGACACCACATACATCACCATCACTTTAAAGGCTACTGCTTGTCATGATGCTAAACAATTAGATTTACATTGGATATTGGAAAGCCGTTCTAGTAGTGAATTTTGGATTAATCTCATTTTACTCGGCCAAATCTATATACTTTGATATAAAAAGATAAAAAAGGTTTCTGATTTATTTTTCGAAGCTCAAGTTAAAATACTTTATATTGACAACATTGATAATTGTTTATATTGACAGCATATACAATGAATAGCTGGGAATTCCCAAAGAGATTTTGATGCTTTTTCTAAGCCGTTTTTCGCTTTCACATTGTAATCAGCACAACAATTTCCATGTAAAAATATTGCACAGAAATCCTAGGTGAACAGCTTATGAATAACAGCCTAATTCCTAATCAGACGTGTTTTGTTCCAAAGGTTAATAATTCAAAAGGTCGCTCGAAAACAATATATTAATGGTGAGAACCACTATGTACCCTGTTTCTAATTACGTTTTTTATGAATAATATTAGAAAAACACACTAACTTATTAGAGACGTTACGAAAAGGGACTATACTTTAAAATTATAAAATTCAAGTTTGGAGGCCACTGACCGACAAGTGAGGGTGGTCGTTATTTGTGAATTTCACAGATTATCAACAACAGATCGATAAACTTCATGCTTCTATAGCCCACAGACGATGTGAGAGTAAAGGTCATTTGAATATTCGTATTAACCAAAACATTACTAAGTATGCCGTTGCATGGTAGTTAAGCATTCAATTTTGGGGCCCCTAAAAATACGCCTTCATATAGTGTTCCTTTAATTTTGGGTATTACTTTACAAGAATGCACTTTATACTGTGAGCCCTACTTTCGTAAGTGTAGTGGCACTGTACTGCACAGCATCTACGGATCCAAGACAGTTATCACTAAGTGATAAAGAATTAAATCATTTGCTTGCATGCTTGTCCAATGCCAAAGTCAATGTGAAAAAGTGTGCAGCTGCCAGTTGATATGGAAAGTAGAAACATTCCCCCAAAATTGGAAAAAAAGATGTATAACGTCAGGCTTTCAGATTGTATTGTTAATCTGTTAATTCCAACCGATCTTTACGTAAACATTTAAAAAAAAATATTAAATATCTCAATTTTAGTTTTGAAGAGGCTGAACAATCTATAAACAATATTCCTAAAATTGTGAAAATGCTGAACACACGGTAAACAGACCTTACATTGTCAAGCTACGTTGAGTTTAACCATATGGCTGTTCGAAGGGATAGCACGTACTGAGACTTTTCATTGCAATGCTTCACAACAAATGCGTTTTGTTTTAAAATTTGTATCGTTTTAGTTAGTTATTTTTGACAAGAATATCTACAATGTGCTTCTACAATACCTCCTGATGTACATCAACATCAAACTGTTCAAGGAAGTACTTCCTTGCTACAATGTGATAAATAGATGGATATAAGAATATATACTAATATATTGGAGGGTGTATGGACTGATAAATGTATGGTGGTTATTACACCGAAAAATTAACCAAAAAAGGAACAGATATAATAATGCGTGGGTGAACGAGAGTTTTCGTGTGTTGTCATGAGTCTAGGAGAGAGAGGGATTGTGGGTGAATGGGATTATAACCCAAGCGTGTTTTTCATGTTATACCTAGATAGATGAACATTTAGTGGATAAATATGGTAAATACACAGAAAACGCTAAAATCTTGGATACCAGATGTTAACACCATTTCAATTTTCCTCCTTTAGATTGAGAAAGATGGCAAACACAAAAAGGACGAAGAAAACTGAAATCAAGTTGGTAAGATATATCTCCCTGTCTATGTTGCCCCTCATTTCAACCACAGGAACAATATTCTGGTCAAGATCGCAAAAAACAAGAACGGATGATGATTACGGAGTGAAACTAATTATCATTAAAACTCACCTTTTTCGTTTAGCTTTCCCTGACAAGTTTTACGTGTCTCTAGTTTTTCCCATGTTTCTTTCTTATCATGACGTTTGTTCAGTTTCGTTTATTTATATAGTATTAGTTTATTAGGCTATTTGCTTTATTAGGTTACTTGCATTGTAAAGCGCAGCTGAAATTTTGTAATGGTTGTGCGCTATTACGAATTTTAAATTTAAACTTAAAGCTGGGGCACCGCTGAAAGAAAGGCTTCAGACAGTGTACAATGGAGAACCCTCATAGATGCCTCACGTACCACCTCGGCACGACGAGCCCTGAGTTGAGAGAGTTTAAACTGAAACAATTTTGTCTACTGCAATTTATGCAAATGACCTTCAAGCAGTAGCGTAGGGGACATTTTACATGTAGTATGTAAAATCGAAGGACTGTTTAACTCCATGGACCCAGAAGGGGCCCCAACAAATTCATTATTTAAAGGACCACAAAATATTTGTTACTATTTACTAAGGCTGCATTCGTCACGTCATTGCCTGCCAGACAATAGCTACTACTGCTCCCAGACTTAACAATACCGCTACAAAACTTGTCTTTTGTTCTGTTATACAGGGTGTTGATAACCTGACTTATTCTGGCATCGATGCACATTTGTATACGTCATCGGAGGAATGCAGTTCATATGAGAAAATAATACATACAGTGCCTTATTCACGTGCTTGCGACAATGCGTCTTATGCAGGCTACTTCCATTCGGTCAACAACTCTGTTCTTTATGAAAGAAATATGCGCCCTTTTGTACCAGATAGTGAGTTATCACCCATAAAACATACCTATGCAGAAATGAAAGTTAAATGTGTAAAATGATTTTATAGAGTGATTAATTTTTCCGAATCCTTTTGTGAAATGTTCATACGGTACAAACGCCCACAGTAAGATAAATTAACATATATACTCATGGATAATGACATATTTATAGTATTTTAAAGTTGCTTTACAGCTTCCGAAGTTAACAGATATTTACAATTCTTGTTGTCGGACATCTCCATATTCGGCGGCAAAAACCACGGGCTCCAGTATTTTTTGAAAAATAAGTACCATAGAGTACTTGTCTGCTTGTGGGAGCAGTGGCGGCGTAGACAACGTATGAACATGACGTCACACACTCACTTTCTTAACATTGAATTGTAAATTACTTGGATAGGTCATTTGGTCAACAGCTCAGTGCTTTATGGCAGGAATATGCGCTATTTTGTACCATATAGTGACTTATTACTCATGGAACATACGTATGTACCAATGAATGTTAGAGGTGTAAACTAATTCTCGAGTGGTGGAAAGGATTCCTTTTGGCAAGAAATCATATCCATGATAGTGTATAAACGACAACAATAAGATGAAACAGCAATGAAAGAACTTAGTCTCAGAGATTATGACGTCACACCTCCATGCTTTATGATTGGCATATGCACTGGCAAATTCGTATTCATTGACCAATGAATAAGATTTTCTAATCCGCACTTAAGTTGTATTGTGCACTTTCTTGAACCCTAAGCGGTTTGATTTGGGAGGTGGTGATGGTAGGTTTAGGAGGAATGGAGAGGATGGTCAGAGTAGATTGGGTATATGCAGGGGTGGGACTACGGAACGGTGGGTGTATACGAAAACTTGTTTCACCAGTTTATTTAATTTCTTCCTTGCATGCATACTGAATTAATTATTTATTGCTCTGTTTTCTGCTATTCTATCATAAAGTGTTAAGGCTTTGCACCTATAAGCTCTAGGTAGTTTTTTGTGCAAAATCTTCTCAGCCACTGTGTTTATATTTGCTAAACCATGTTACTCGATCGTACAATCTCGTTTAATTTTACTCAATAGATATATCATTTGCAATATGTATCTAATTTCACTCAATGTATATGTATAAATTTAAATTGTAATTGTTTAACTGGAATAAATTACTTACAATGAAAAAATGAAATGAAAATAAAATATTAATATCAACTTATTACCCATGGAACATACATGTACGTATATGCAGCAATAAATATTGTTACATGTGTAAAATAATCCTAGAGTGGTTTAGTGTTCAAATGAATTCTTTTGTGGTAAAAAATTATGTCCATAGTGTATACACAGCAATAATAAGATGAAAGATAGTGTATACACAGCAATGATAAGATGTAAGATAGTGTATACACGACAATGGTAAGATAGTGTATACACGGCAATAATAAGATGTAAGATAGTGCATACACGGTAATGATAAGATGTAAGATAGTGTATACACGGCAATAATACGATGTAAGATAGTGTATACATGGCAATAATAAGATGTAAGATAGTGTATACACGGAAATAATAAGATGGAAGATAGTGTATACACGGCAATGATTAGATAGTGTATACACGGCAATGACAAGATGTATAAGATAGTGTATACACGACAATGATCAGATGTAAGATAGTGTATACACGGCAATAATAAGATGTAAGATAGTGTATACACGACAATAATAAGATAGTGTATACACGACAATGATAAGATGTATAAGATAGTGTATACACGACAATAATATGATGTAAGATGGTGTATACACGGCAATGATAAGATAGTGTATACAAGACAATAATATGATGTAAGATAGTGTATACACGGCAATAATAAGATGTAAGATAGTGTATACACGACAATAATAAGATGTAAGATAGTGTATACACGACAATAATAAGATGTAAGATAGTGTACACTGCAATGATATGATGTAAGATAGTGTATACACGGCAATGATAAAATAGTGTATACACGACAATGATAAGATGTAAGATAGTGCATACACGGCAATGATAAGATAAAAGATAGTGTATACACGGCAATGATAAGATGGAAGATAGTGTATACACGACAATAATAAGATGGAAGATAGTGTATGCACGGCAATAATAAGATGTAAGATAGTGTATGCACGGCAATGATAAGATGTAAGATAGTGTATACACGACAATGATAAGATAGTGTTTACACGGCAATAATAAGATGTAAGATAGTGTATACACGGCAATGATAAGATAGTGTATACACGGCAATAATAAGATAGTGTATACACGGCAATGATAAGATAGTGTATACACGGCAATACTAAGATGTAAGATAGTGTATACACGGCAATGATAAGATGTAGTATAGTGTATACACGACAATAATAAGATGTAAGATAGTGTATACACGGCAATGATTCGATAAAAGATAGTGTATACACGGCAATGATAAGATGTAAGATAGTGTATACACGACAATGATAAGATAGTGTATACACGGCAATGATAAGATGAAAGATAGTGTATGCACGGCAATGATAAGATGAAAGATAGTGTATACACGGCAATGATTAGATGTAAGATAGTGTATACACGACAATAATAAGATGTAAGATAGTGTATACACGGCAATGATAAGATGTAAGATAGTGTATACACGACAATGATAAGATGTAAGATAGTGTATATACGACAATAATAAGATGTAAGATAGTGTATACACGGCAATAATAAGATGTAAGATAGTGTATACACGACAATAATAAGATGTAAGATAGTGTATACACGACAATAATAAGATGTAAGATAATGTATACACGGCAATGATAAGATAATGTATACACGGCAATGATAAGATAGTGTATACACGGCAATGATAAGATAGTGTATACACGGCAATGATAAGATAGTGTATACACGGCAATGATAAGATAGTGTATACACGGCAATGATAAGATAGTGTATACACGGCAATACTAAGATGTAAGATAGTGTATACACGACAATAATAAGATGAAAGATAGTGTATACACGACAATGATAAGATGTAAGATAGTGTATACACGACAATGATAAGATGAAAGATAGTGTATACACGACAATGATAAGATGTAAGATAGTGTATACACGGCAATAATAAGATGTAAGATAGTGTATACACGACAATGATAAGATAGTGTATACACGACAATGATAAGATGTAAGATAGTGTATACACGACAATGATAAGAGAGTGTACACACGGCAATAATAAGGTGAAAGATAAGCGTATACACGACAATGATTAGATGTAAGATAGTGTATACACGACAATGATAAGATAGTGTATACACGACAATGATAAGATGTAGGATAGTGTATACACGACAATGATAAGATGTAGGATAGTGTATACACGACAATGATAAGAGAGTGTATACACGGCAATGATACGATGAAAGATAAGCGTATACACGACAATGATTAGATGTAAGATAGTGTATACACGACAATAATAAGATGAAAGATAGTGTATACACGACAATGATAAGATGTGAGATAGTGTATACACGGCAATGATAAGATGTAAGATAGTGTATACACGGCAATATTAAGATGTAAGATAGTGTATACACGACAATGATAAGATAGTGTATACACGACAATGATAAGATGAAAGATAGTGTATACACGACAATGATAAGATAGTGTTTACACGGCAATGATAAGATGTAAGATAGTATATACACGACAATAATAAGATGAATAATTACACAAAGGAAAAGAAAAGAAACTACTTACGGATCATGACCTGTATATGCATCCATTGAGTTAAGAAGTCCCGTGATCAGGTTAAATATTTGAAGGTATATGTAAAAGCTTTTAGTGTTTTAAGTTATGGCTGATGGGAAAGTTGATTAGTTTTTACTTCATGCAACATTTGTGACGTATGACTGGGCGGAAAACTCAAACTTTTATGTAATTCTTAAAAAAATTCTAATTCTTAGCCAATCAGCTGAAAATGATGGGAAAGTATCATCTTGACTTAGATTAGGCGCATGACAAAGACTCAAAAACCTTTCGTTAGAATTTTCTACTTGAAAGAATTATAATAGACATTTAAAAAACATAGCAATTATTTGCACAAACAAAATGACAGGGTCGCCCTATCATACATCACAAGATTTACACGCATAAGGTATGCAAACTGATGCTCGAGGTCAAGCTGAGGACCTCCCAAGCTGAACTTTTAAACAAAAACAAAACTTTTTTCGTCAAAATTTCAAAACCGATCTGCTAGGATTTTGATATTACTATTTTAACCAACAAGTTATAGACCGTGTTATACATTGAACCTGTTATCATTATCCTCTAATATGTTTTCTATTAGGCCTACTTCTTACAATGACACATTTTGGGTTCTTATATAGCGCTTTGAATGTCTTTAGGTGATATGTGCGGACTATATTCTTATCGTTTTAATATTATATTGTAACTACTGTAATGAAACCCAAATGAACGCAGACTGATACACTGGAAAACATAAATGTTTATAAATCAAGAAATCAATGTAATTTATTAGAACATTTAACACTAAGTGATATTTTATATTTTGAAATAAAGTTTGTATTTATGTGAAAATGTATAAGTAGAGTGAATATATCTAAATATAAATGTAAAAACAAGATTTTCAACTCTGTAAAGAACTATCTTGTATAAATCGAAGAATATTTCAAGGCCACGCTTCCACGTTTGACCATCATGGCTGTTTTAGCTATGTCATTTTTGGTTCCGCGACACTATTAGTATCAGGAACCTATGCAGCTTTTCTAAACAGTGTATGTATGTGTGTATATGTCTGTGGCGCTTTGCTTGTAAACACGATGTCTCCTGAACAGTACATCTATGCCATGTCATATTTGGCACATAGATGCATCATGACCCAGAGATGGCCCCTATTGTTTTGAGTATCGAGATCGTACATACCAATGAGTGGGTGGAGCAAAATCTTCAAATGCTTATATTTTGATAACCATATACCTATTTTGCATCTTCTTCGACATAAATAAGGTATTAAGATTAGTGTAGATACCCACCTTATGAATGTTCAAAATCACTTATATGAATTGTAGCCAGGGTTTTAATGTTAGTATAGCAAAGCATCATGGGAAATATCACAAAATGGCGATGTCCATGTCACGAAAAATTCCTAATTTAAGGAACCTTTTGTTTCTTTCTGTTATGACCTCTCGCGGACTGTTTGTTGTTCCACGGATTCCTACATGACTAGGGGACTCAGATCCCATGTTTTTTTTTATAAGATATGGAGTTTACGGAAGTAACTGAACTGGGTTTTGGCCTTGAATGCTTTGTGGGCCGGATTTGGAGTCGGAAAAGAAGACAAAGTGGTTGTGAAAAATGTAATCTGTATAGTTAAAGGCAAGAGGATTCTGCAGATAGTATGGAAGCATCTTTAGACAGTCTACTTGATTGTGTTATGTCCTAGCAGATGGCTGCCGCTGCTTCCCCTGACTTTCATCCGTATTTGTAGAATACAGAAATACTAAGAAATAAAATACTATAGAATAAATTAGAATGAAATACAGAAAGACTATAGAGGAATCTGAGGATGTCATATAAAAACTAAGATTTAAGTCGTTGTTACAATATACATGTATAAAGACTTTCAATCATTTATGCAGTCCCGGTTTGGTATCAGTTTTTAAAAGTAAAGATTAAAATAAAATTAAAAGTTTCTTGAGATATTGTGCCAATATATTTTGTTTAGACCATGATTTACTGATAAATAAAGTAAACGATGCAGCAAAGAAAGAATTTGGCAGACTGCCCAAAATACAGTTTCAAGGAAAGACCACCCATTAAATTTAAAAATAACATCCATGTGCAATAAAGCAAATTATAATCTGAGAAACCCAGCCAACATCCCAAGGTTTAGAACAACAGTTTTTAAAAATTCATTTTATATAACGCTGCAATTTGTATACATTTTGGTATTTTGGACCCCTTATTATAACCCTTTTTAACTAATCATTTGGTATTCATTTTCATATCTTTAACCATTTTATAGTCTCATTTTCTACATTATTTCCTTTCGTTTACTTTTTAATGATTTTTTTGTATTGCATTATTGTATTTTCCTATTTATAAATTGTACATAATTTATACTGGAAATAAATAAGAAGAAAAAGAAGAAGCTTATATATTTCCTCCCCTTTCATATAAGATGAACTTGCCCAAGTTTTAAAAGGATCACCTTTTTGAATGCATTATTTGATAATAGTTTTAAATTTAAATAGTGGGTGTCTCTCAATATCAAAGAAACACAAAAAGTATAAACACTGAAACTTCCTACAATGCTTTTCACTAAAACTTCTCAAAGGAGCACTGGACCGACAGCTTGTTTTTTTCTTGTTGTGAATTTCACAGATTTATTATCCACAACAGATGGATAACCTTCATGTCTCGATAGCCCACAGAAGACGTGAGGGCAAAGCTCACTTAAACATTCATATTAACCAGAAAATGAATGTACCGTTGCGTACTACAGAAGCATTTGACTTTTGGGGGACCTCAAAAAAAAAAAAAGCGCTCACTTTTCTGTCTAGTGCTCCTTGAACAGTGTTTTAATATTGGTCCACTAGCAGACACTAATAAAATGCCTTCAAATATCGTGCCATAAGAATGATTAATGTTGTGAAAAGCAATATGTGCTGTTCCAAAGCCTCAGTCTAATTTTGATTCCCATACCAGCCTGTTTATACTACTTGAGAAATAAAAAAACCTTTCATTAATACTAATCTTTTACTAAAACATCAAAAAATACATGCATATTACCTTCTACTTGCACATCATATAAAAAGCCAATTTCAGTTAGAATAAATAGATATAAAAATTAATGGACTTACCCTTTTCATATTCTGATAGCACAGGGTTTAAGTAATACTGTTTTTGCATTTTTCTCAGAAAATTACTTTTGCTTTTACTTATAGCCCTTTCACTTTTACATTTGGACAAAGTCCAAAACAACGTTTCTTGCTTCAAATAATGAGTTTTACTAAAGAAATAGATTCTATTCTACTGTGTCAGGTGGCGTAAACAGCTTTTAAAGGTCTACAAATGTCTATAATTGAATTGCGTAATAAAAATGATAAGTCTGTAAAGTTTGGAAATAGCTGTTTTAGTTTTATATTATGGCTAATCAAATATGACAAAAAATTATATCACCTACTCTTTAAAAAATTTCAACATATGCTAAATTTGCAATGTAATACTGGGTGAAGAGCTAAAGAAATATTCAGCTTTAATTATGTCTAACTTTAAATTCAGTCACTGGATATGATGAGAATGTATTCATGCTAGAATCCAATTGGGAGTGTTAAAAACTATAAAAAAAACATTGGGCCAGAATTTGCCGCACCTCTTGTTTTTGTTTGTTTTGCACTTTTAGGCATACCCCAGGAAAAGCACATGTAAGTCACAATGACTTGTTTTCAATGTGGACCCAAAAAATTTGCCAGGATGGAAAGTGGATGAACACCGGGTTCATTTTCGAGAAGTAGTCAGAGAACCAGGCAGGGGGTGAATCTCTTATCATCGGGACCGACAGGTTTACGTCCCCTCCGAAGGACGGTGAGCGCCACTTTTTCCCAAAGGTGGGGTGGGGTAGGTGTGATGCAGAAGACAAACCTCTGTGCTTAAAGACAGTGTATATCGTTCTGCATATCTGTGAAAAAATCGCTGGTCAAATTGCCTTTGGAATCGAACCTGAGACCTCCAGCGTCTCATTCGTACGCTCAACAGACTAGACTGGTCTACCTGCCTCCCTCTTCAATGAATTATGATAGACACTTCAAAAAGAAGAATTTACATAAGTCATACATAGCCATACATCACAACAACTCTCACATTTTAAATTCAGAGCTTCCTGCTGTATAAACTTTCTTATTTCAAATCATGAAACATCATGCTAATCTAATCACCGTTTCAAATCATGAAACATTATGCTAATCTAATCACCGTTTCAAATCATGAAACATGATGCTAATCTAATCACCGTTTCATATCATAAAACATGATGCTAATCTAATCACCGTTTCAAATCATGAAATATGATGCTAATCTAATCACCATTTTAAATCATGAAACATGATGCTAATCTAATCACTGTTTCAAATCATGAAACATCATGCTAATCTTATCACTGTTTTAAATCATGAAACATCGTGCTAATCTAATAACTCACTAGTCCATGTTTGTTTGTTTAAGCCTAATGGCATCAAAACATTTAAGAGTCATAAGTGCAAAAGGTTATTTATGAAAGATTATTCATTTGGTCCTTGGTCTGAGTGCAACTCCCCCATTCCCCTCCTCTCCCCCCCCCCCCTGCCCCCCCACTTCCCATTGGTACGGTTCCCAAAAACTGAAGAAAACTTTCAAAAAATGACGGAAATTAGCATTGAAAATGTACGGCTTTTCAGTAAATAAGTATTGTCTGTGCATTGAGTATATTTGGTTCAATTCAAGGGATGGAGAGAGTTCGGACAACAATTCAGCACAACATCAATTTTTCTGGCAATGAAACCTTCAGGTCTGTATTTTATGGAAAGTAAAGAAACATTTTTCTACAATAAAAGTCGAAGTATACGTCAGCCCCCACCTGTGTGCCATACAGAGCTTAATACACTTATGCTTTCCCCAAATAATTATGTCTGCACACTGAAAGTGTCTTTGTACCAATTAAAAAGATGAAAAGTTCCAACAAAAGTTCAAAAAAATGATGATTTTACAGACAATGGAATCTTAGATGAACTATGTAGTAGTTTATACCTTTAAATTATATGCTCTCCTGTGCTTGGGCCATGGAAACCGGATAAGCACTGGCGTAATAGCATGGATAGATTAAACGTTTTTAACAATCATGTATAAACAATTTAACAATTACTGGACTACTTCTTGAACTGACCATGTGTTCACCCTGTTAATATGTTTATGAATCCTTAGAGTTTAAAGTCAGCAAGGATTACACTCCACAAACGACTGTTCAAAGCGAGACCTAAACTATGTCTTCTTTCCTGTGTAAGATTTCAACTTTTACATCTTCTGGGAAATCTTGATCCTTTTGAGTGGCTTCCATATTTATCGTCTCAACAACTGGTACTAATGACTTGACATGGCACAAGTCTTGCTTGAAGCAGCACCAACAAATCAGGCACACTAAGATGATGGCTAATACAATTAATGGGATAATGTACCACTTCAGGTAACGATCTAAAGGAGAAATTAAACAAATAGAAACAATTGTAACAGTGCACTTACATTTAAAATATTTGATTATTATAAAGATCTTATAATTCAATCCCTTTTCCAACAGAACCCTTTGTTCCATCTGTCCATATAATCCCTGAAATTGAAGACTACCAACCTGGCAGCACATAATTGCATGCATGTACTGCCTTTAATATGGGAGCTTCCGCATTCAATCAGGTGTGCCCTTCAAGTTTAATTAGTTCAGACGATGTTTTGTCTTAAAGGAACATTCCTGTGATTTATCAAATTATCATGAGTATTTATATAAAGAAACACTGCTGATATCTTATTCCATTCAGGAGTTATTGCGCTTCAAAGATTTCACCAGTGTTCACACTAAGGTTTAATCTTTTTTTAATTTTGGGGACGGGGGGTTGGGGGGTTGGATTTACCCCTTTTATTTTGCAAGATTACCCCCTTTCCTATAATTATTTGTGGAGGAGATCGATATTTTTAATATGAACACTACAGTGTGTTGAAAATGAAAAAAGACTGGTGAAATCTAATTCAACAGAGTAATGACATAGTTGCACTTCCAGGATAAACTTTTTACCCATTTCTTCGAAAGAGGCGGAATCGTAATATGGACTCAATAAAAAAAGAGCCGCTCCCAGCCCGGGCCCGTAAAAATATATACTATCATCTCCCCACCCCGCCCCGTCCGTAGGGTCCTAGCACGCCACTGGTGATATATGGACGTTGTCAAGGTAAACAAATGAATAAACATATTGAGGTTGCTAGGAAAAAAATACTGAATAATCAAATATCAAATATACCGTTAGTTTACTCCGCTAAGCATAGCGGGGATATTTACGAGAGTTGTACTTACCTTCCATGCTATAAATATGCAATCTGGTCCATGACATGATTCTAATGCACTTCTAAGCGACCTTAAAATCATAGTTACCAACCCAGCCCTGACCTCCATAATACCTCTACTAACCCTCACTTAACATTCCACGGAGGCCTGAACGAGAGGGGAGGCAAGCCGGGACACATGGAAGGTAAGTATAACTCTCGTAAATATCCCCGCGCTTAACGCGGTAAATTTATTTTAAGTTAAACCTTACCTTTCATGCTATAAATATGCAATCAGATTAAAACCGAGTATCGGAAGGGAGTTCAGATTGGAGCCCATTTTTCTAAAGGCTGATCCTAATACTCGCACTAGTTTTATCCTACTTAAAAGGACTAGATTCCGTATCCTCTTAAGGACGAAAAACCTCTGAATAGGAAGTACTATGCAATAGTAAACCACTCCTAGTTACAGGCAAATCGAACATGTCACTACCCGTTATCAGTAACTGAGGCAAACGCCGCATGAACCCGAGTTAACAACTCGGAAGATATGCCAATCGAAAGAGCGTTCAGACACAATATAAACATAATACTGTCATAGCAGTGTCTAAAATAGCGCAACAAAACTACCTGCATACGACGGAACCGGCTAGTAAATACACGATTGGAAATGAAACGTGTTAGGTAAAGCGAATTGTAGAATCCCCGAACCGAGGACGAAATTCGTCAAAGGCCAACTTCGCAAGAGCAAAACTTAGCGGAGTTACACAAACTTCACAAAGTCAAGCAAACGCAAGAAAATGATTGCAGTGTGCGTTTTCCAAACAACTGCATGAATTATCCCATGAAAGGGAGCATGCCTCGAACCCAAGTGCAAACCCTGGCTGTTCCATGAAGAGTGACGACCACTTTAAGAGATTGCGTATGGATGATCCATCGTGAGAAAGTGTCTTGCGACACAGTACGGAGAGATCTCCATAACAAAAAGAAGTACGCAAATGTAATGCCAAACATCGGCTGCACACTGATCTGCTGATAAAGCAACTCAAAAGACGCCAGATAGAGGCACCACACCCCGTTCTCTTGTAGGTCTGAAGGTGCGGAAAGCGGCAGAGCGAGTGCCCGTTCCGAGCGAAAGATGACAATGACCTTCTTTGGGGGGAGGGTGCACCAAAAAAAGCACTCCTGCGCTTAGTAAAGTCCTCGAAAAGCAGAAAATTCTTTAACTCAAGCGTAAATTCCCCAAGTGGACGCGTGGGGGTGGGGAGGAGGGGGAGTTGGTCGGGGTTGGCTCGAGCAGAGCTTCTCCCGTGTGCCTAAGATAACTTGCGTGACCCACAGGGATACAATTAGCTAGAGAAGGTTTGGTTGCTTATCTCCCTAGTGGCCGCGGGTCAGTGACCGTCAACCCAACTGGAAAACCTCGGTGGATGGCTGCAACAGCTATATATAGAGCCCGTGAATAAAGAACATAGTCTGGGATCTTCCTACTGTGGTGTAGCGGTTATCATACCTGTCTACAGACCAGGAGGCCCTGGGTTCAAGCCTGGGTTGAGTAGACACGCCAGTGTACCACAACTGGTTATCAAAGGCCGTGGACATTTGACTTGGTTGTCGATGTTATGTCTGTCCGTACGTCGTACCTGTGTTCTCGTCCGGGTCGTATTTAGCGTTTCGTGATAGCATTTGTACTATCATAAGCGAATACGCAGGCGACGACCCCGTCATTGTAATTGTGTGTTCAACTCTCTCTCTCTCTCTCATAGTCTGGGAGAGGACTCCCAATATGAGAAGGGGTCAATGACTCCTCAGAAAAGCCTTGATACGCCAAGGAATGAAGGATCGGCGGACAGAGGACATACAGTCAAACAAAGTGCTCTGGGACTGTGGTGCGGTTTGCTGGAGCTGGGGGAAAGAAATCAAATTAAAGTAAATATAAAGCAAATGACAATTAAGAAACCACTGTTGCATGCTTAACAGTAAAGAAATCAAATAGATAATACAAGGATAAAGTATGCTTATCTCACTAAAAAGAAAGAAACGAGAGAGGAAATACATTAGATTTTCAAAGAATAAAAGAAGGATACATCCGAACTTTTTTTCGCAGTAATACCCACATTTTGCTGTTTTAATACTTCTTAAAAAAAAAAAAAAAAAAAAAAAACGGGGTTGGGAGGGGGATTAAGGAGGAAGGGAAGAGGGGTGGGAGGGGGGTGAGGGGGGGGGGGGGTGTTGAGGGGTACAAAGGGGAGGGGGATACGCACCTGATTTCCTGGCCCTCGGTATCCGCGAACTTAGGGCCGGGTATATGCAGCATACTACCTCTTTCATTTAGGAATAGTGAATTGAAAAAAATATACTTCTAACAAAAGTTGTAAGCCGTTTTGTATTAACTTTAATGTAGAAGTTAATGGTGGTTTCCACCATATAACGGTCGATTACCGACGTTATGGGAGAGCAAAGGTCAGTTTCAGCGCAGCATATTCTGGAACAATACATTTTAAAAACAAATTTACGAACATTAGCGATCACCTACATGTATTCAAAAAAAAAAAAAACTTGGGCTATGACGTTTTCATGTTTTAGTTTTTCTGCATAGGAGTTCCAATTTGTCAGTTTGTTTACAGTTTTAGTTTTGCTACGGAAAAAGCGTAGTGCCGTAATTTTCGAGATACGTGTTCCCCTACCTTTTTAACTATAGGCCTATAGAATAAAAAAAAATGAGTACACAATTGGGAGAAAGAAGAGAGGGGGGGGGGGGGATTCGTTTAAGTTTCAATTCGCATCTTATGCCCCCAAGTTTGGATAAGCCAAGCATGCTGCTTTACGTTGAAGATGTTAATTTACGGCCCTGAAGGGTCCAAGATTCATTGTATGAAAATGCGTTTCTGCATCTCATCTACCCCCAAGCCATTTCAGAATTTAATTGTCTGATCAAAGGCGGCGGAGCATTCAAAATATTGGGGAATTTAATGAGATAAAGTGACATGTGATAACAATATTGCGGGGGGAGGGGGATTAGATCAAGTAACGTGATACGCCCACCTAAAATTTTGGGCTGAAGCCCGCACATCCACCTTCCCAGCTCCGCCGCCTCTGTTGATTGCAAGTCATCATCTATGATAGGACCTAAATAAAATGATAAAACCCTTGATATGAACGCACTATGTATGTTTCGCGTAACTAGCATAACCACATTAATATGAAATTCAATTTGGTTCTTCCCGTTTAGAGAGAGAGAGAGAGAGAGAGAGAGAGAGAGAGAGAGAGAGAGAGAGAGAGAGAGAGAGAGAGAGATGAACACACAATTACGATGACGGGGTCGTCGCCTGCGTATTCGGTTATGATAGTACAAATGCTATCACGAAACGCTTAATACGACCCGGACGAGAACACAGGTGTGGTGCACTGGCGTGTCTACCCACCCCAGGATTGAACCCGGGGCCTCGTGGTCTGTAGACAGGTATGATAACCGCTACACCACAGTAGGTAGATATTTGTACAAGCTTAAAGAAACACTGAAATATTATTTTCAAATTCATGTAACGATCGATAATCATCCTCTGGTTTAACCCGATTATTCGTTTACACGTTGAAAACAAAACAACTGTAATTTGATACCAGGATGGAAGGCGGGATTACGTAATTTCCACTTCAAAGTCACTACTACCAAGGAGAAAAATCTGGGTCACTGCCAAACTGGTTTAGAGCAGTGATACGGTCTAATCTGCTGCACTGTATAGTTTAGTGCGCTTGAAATAGCTTTTTGAATATTCAAGTGTTTGAAGTTGTTACACTTAAAACCAAGAATGATTGTTTGTCCGTAACTACACATGTTGAGAAACGCTATAGCGACCACGTGTGAATTCCGCAACTGGGGATGACAGATCACACGGCGTGAGAATATTACCGAGTTTTGTTACCACATTAATTTATGTCAACACGTGCTGATTTTGTGACGCGTAATCCGGTCGTAAAAACAATTATAGGCGAACATTTAATCTGTCCGTAAATACGATTATTAGTTTTGAAATAATTGTTACTCTTTAAAGTAAATGTTAAAAGACATGGATTAATCTGTAATTTTATCACAATAGTTGTAAAACGAAAATTTCTTCAATGTTTTCATTGCACATAAGAACTCTTAAAAGCTGGAATACTTTCAACGATAGGCCAAAGGTCATCTATGAGTATGAATTTTCTTGATTTTTTGCATCGCTACCCTGGTTTGATTCATGACTTGTCTGTTTTTACCCTTTAAGGCAAAACCTTCTGGGCCAGCTTTAGGAATAGGTAGATTGGAAAGAAAAAAAAACTCAGGGCCGAGGGGTTTATAAAATCTTTGACATGGAGAGGAGAAGAAAAGACACACTGTAACACATTTATATGAATTAATTTATATTTTCGGGTTGGTAAGAATGGATAAACAATTTTTTTTCCTTTAATTTATTCCTGCCCTTACATGTATCCAAAAATCTGATTTAACCATTTTTCAATATGAAAAAACTATGTCAAACTTTCAAGGGAATAAACAAAACTGAAAATAGCTATTTTTTCTCGAATTCATTTTGACGATCGTTATACCGCGGCGGTCGCATCCGCTTGAGATAACCAGGGGTGTCTAAGAAATGCGCAGTTTGGATTTAACGTGGGATCCTCCTCGAATACTACATGGCCCACTCAATGATGGATTGTAAAAAAAGTTAGTACGGTATCCCCATTACCTTCTTAGGAGATACATCGTGGCTGTGAGCGAAAGATTTGCATGTGGGCCAGGCCCTAGTAGCACCGATTTTTGTTTTAGTGGTGCAAATGGGCGACGTTTGATACTATGTTTCTTCACAGATGTATTTTACAACCATACTTTACGGAGCGCCACCGTTTGTTTTAGTGGTCGGTTGGCGGAGCGTAGCGTGGCAAAATGTTTTTGAAAAAAAGTACCTCTAGATTGCCAGAAATGACACTTCCCAGATCTTGCAAGCTGTATTTGAACATCCTCTATTTTGGACGAATATGTGAATAGGCCTATCTGTTTTGTCATTAATGGATCGTTCCGACTTTACACAAATTATGCCAACCACGTTTCTTCAAACTTTCCAAGTTTATTTCCATACAGAAGATGTTTATCATAATCATATCGGAACATCACCAGATAACAGTAATTTCTATTCTCTCAAAAAGCACAATTTAACGAGTAAAGTGACCCCAGTTCTAAAGGCAAAATACGTTTGGGCAAAATTATAAAGAAATACAACTTCACACTTCTGACTTTAATTTTCTTAACCCCGAAAACGTATACATATGTATTATTTTTTAACTTATGGAGGGGTATAGAGACCATATCCTTGCCGACACTCACATCTAAACCACCATTTTTTTGTGGCGGGTGGGGAGGGGGGGGGGGGGATTTGTAAATTTGAGCTCCATATCCCTTTTTTCATGTTATTATCGAATGTGTTAATCCGTGAACTTTGCCCTGTCGTTTTTCAAATTATGGGGAGGGGGAGGTTATTCTCTTGATATATTATATATAAATCAACTTCAACTGTTAAAGCTTGTTTGTTGTCACATCAACTTCAGTCTGATTTGCTGATCTTAGTAATCTATCCAAAGTATCGATGGCAACAACAAAACAGAAAGTTCAACAAAATGTTTAGATAATTTTTCAGATAAATTATGGAATGAAGTAAGTTTGTTTTTAACAAAAAAAAACTAAAATGATAAACTGATAGTCTTATACGATAATATTTCGTAATCTATACAAAAGTTCCACTGAATTCAAGGACACGAGAGTGACGAGACTATAGGCCTATTCTTGTATTCGACTATTTGCCGGCTTGGAGAAATAATCCAAAGACTGCACGACGGTGAGCAGTGTCGGCAAATTCACTTGCTATTTTCGTCAGATCCAAGCTATCTGTCGTGTCTTTGTGGACATGGAGGACAAGTTGCTGGTTCAGTCATTTCTGTTTCATGGTGGCTCGCATGTACGTCTTGATGCGTTTCAGAGCGCTGAAAGAACGTTCGCTTACCGCGTTTGTAGCTGGCATGACAAGTTCAAGTTTAAGCAAAATGCACACTTCAGATAGAAGCAATTTCGTAGCGAAATCTAAAGACTTCATATATTTCACTATATCAGGAAGCGAATACACACTGACACTAGTACATTCAGGCGGTTTACATGTGTGACCCACCGTTTCCAGCTGGACTCCTGAGTTGACTTGAATCAATGTCGTCTTAGTAGAAATCAGAAACGAAGTGAAAATCCTCCCCAATTCCTTTGCCATTACATGCATCTAGGAGGAGGTTTTTTAGCTTGACATAGGTTTGGTACCCCGTCTGCTTAAAACGATCTCGTAAGCACTTAACGATGTTGTCGATAGCCTCTGTGTAGATTCGCTTGAAATACTCCTTCGCACTTGCAGGTTGATCATCAAGAGAAGGACCATCAAGCCGGATTTGGAACTTTTTTTTCTTCGTGGTGTCTGTGGTTGGTTCACATTGAGTGTAGAAGCAAGTAATCCTACGACCTCCCAGAAAGTGTCGAACTGACTTCGTATGCCTTCAATAGTGGAAACGGTATTCTCTGCGACACTCTGCCCTTCCGCAGCAGAAATGTATGCGTGTTGCAAAGTCCTACTCAAAATGTCGCTATGACTTAGGATCAGGTGTGCTTACTTTATACCAAATAAGAAATCAAACTTCTTCATGTACGAAGCCACACCTCTCAGTTGACCCTTTGTGCTAGGATCCTTTTCCTCCAAGAGACACTCCTCCCAAACATTCTGTAGAACTTCATAGTTTTCCAGTATGCTCCGAAGTGCATCTGATCTAAATGTCCACCGAGTTGCACACATGACACGGATTTCAGTGGAGCACTCCTTTTCAATCCTCTCCTTCATCTCGATAAACTTAGTTCCACGTCGGGGGAGTTCCAATTAGTTTGGTAATCTCCCTTGTATTTTCCAAAGCATCACACATTAGCCGGTTTCTCTTTATGGTGTCACCACATGCAAGATTAAGGGCATGACCGTAGCAATGTGTATACAAAGCCTTTGGTTGTTCATCTGTAATCCTCTTTGCAAGACCTCCGTGTACACCCGACATGGCAGCCGCTCCATCATAGCATTGACCTCTTGCTTTCTGAAGGGATAACTGCATTCGAAGGAAAACATCTTTGATGACGGCAACTAATGCATCGGCGGTTGTTGAAGACACTTCATACAATCCAATGAAATCTTCATGAGCTTCAAACTGGTCGTCGACCCACCGTATGCATATCACAACCTGTTCCTTGTTGGAAACATCGGGGGTTTCATCCACCATAATTGTATAGAATGGAGCTGTCTGGATATTTGAAACAAGCTCACGTAAATCCTATAAAAAAGAAATGGTGCATATAAAAAATAAGCACGGATGTTAGTAACTATACGTGCGCGATAGTCGCCAATTGTGGCTTTAAATGAAATTTAAAGGGGTCTGGCGAGTTATACCATTTTAATGAGTTATACCATTTTATTTTATTGAAAATTAGTACACAAATGTTTAAAGAAGCATGCTCAACGCACACTTGCATGGTACATATGCTTCATAGATGTGAGTAGATATGTTCCAAAAGGGATTTACAAATTAAAAGGAAGGCGAATGCGATGGTGACGCGTAACAAAAATAAATAAATAAACAAAAAACAAACATGAATCTGCGCCCCATGCAGCTTAAATTGAAAATTCAAAGAAAAAATATAGCAGCAATTCAGAATCATTTTTTTTTGGAGGGGGAGGGGAGGGTGGGGGTAAGAGTGATTGTCTGTAAAAAAAAATTATAACGATGGTCCCCTGCGCCCGCGTCATTATTTCCTTTGTTCCGCTGCAATTGATATAGTGATCCCTATATTATTTTCTGTTCCTCCGACGCTGGGGAGGGGTTAAGTCTTTGCTATTCTGATTTTGTTGGCGCAATTATGAAATATCTTCCGCCGCCTAAAATGTATAATTGAATTAAGTCTTACCATTAGTGCCATTGTCTGTAAAACTTCGTTTTGAATTTCAGCAGAGAGATACTTGTCAGATTTCTGTGTTAACCAGTATTGAATAAATCACTTTCACCACGCAACTTGAAAAGAGTTATAAGATTAGAATCCGACTCATCCCCATCACCCCTGAAAGTTAGTCCTTGCCGTGCCAGGAATCTCACATTAGAAATGATTTTCATAAAAAGTGGTCGTCGCTCTTCCAATCTGTTGTGATCAACTTTCTCCAATGTCTTTGATTATCTTTGGCAATGTCACAACCATTAAGACTGCATCCTTGTGGCAAACACTACCTTCATGTGCCTTGAACCTCCGAGTCGCTTCTTTCCAATTTTTAAAGCCTTTGTTTTTAGCGATAAATGCGGAATCCATGTTTGGTGAATTAAGCTTCATTGCCTTGTATGCCTTGATGCATGTATAGCAGAATGCTATATCATTTGATTTGTCATAATGCAACCAAGCAAACTGGTTCAACCAACTTGGTTGGAACGCACGAAATTCTGGTTTTTTCTGTCCAAAACTTCGTTTTGGGAAATTGATTATTGGTTGATTTGGTGTGTTCCCAATGTCCGAAGTTGTTATAGAATAATCCATCTTAACTCGCTCTGTCCTTTATTAAATTTCAAGCATATAAAGTAAAACCGACTTCTTTAGCGTACAGGTAGGTCTAGCCTAGATCACGCACGTGTATGGTGCGCCGAGTGTGCCATAAGTCCACAACTCGACCGTGACTCCAAGTTGTATAGTTTCTCGCTCTGTGATTGGATTAGCAGGCTAATTTGCATCTTATGTCGACTCCAAGTTGTGTTGAGTTCATGCAAATTGTGTCGACTTAAAATCAAAACAACTTGGAGTGGACGTGGACTTCAGCTCTTAAAGAAAAACATTCACAACTATGCCATGCTTGCACTTATTAGGTTAAATTTCACGCGTACGCGTGCCAACGGATTGGACAGTTCGGATGGGGATAGTGTTGCGCATTCTTACAAATTACCAATATAACCGCGTAATATTTTTGGAAGGGGAGGGGGGGGGGTATTCCTCAGAAAATACTGATATTTTTGTATTGTTATTTTTTTATATTTCATTATTATTATTATTGTTATTATTATTATTATGTTATTTATTGCAAAAAAGTGGTGGGGCGATCGCCGCACCAGCCGCAGCGGCTGCTACGGGCCTGCTTTACATTTAATATCATCTTCTTTCAAGGAGACATTAAGGGCCTAATATGATGGAAATAAAACTTCTAAAGAAATAATTTTTCTTTTGCATGGGTCTATAGATTTGTATTTGTATAAAGCATTAATGGTTCAATCCCTTACATCTTCATGTCAAAGCATTTTGGAAAGAAAATTTCAATGAGAATTTAAAATAACATAAGGTGTGCTAGCCCAAAATACTCATTTAGTTAATTATGCATTCATAGCACAGAATGATAGGCTTTCTGGCTTAATCATATTTTGTAACCTTAGAAAAGTACACGTTTTGCAAAGGTTGAACCATGGTTAAGATTAAAAAAGTGAATGTCTGCAGGGACAACCCCGAGAGGGACATGAACATAAGAGTACGATACAAGTGCAAGACAATCCCACCCCTTGCTTGAAATTCCTTTAATCCCATGCCAGAAAATCCAAGATATGATCACAATTTCTGTGATTTTTCAAATCATAAATCTAAATTTTTCTTTTGTCCGAATCATGATTCTAACCTTTTTTTCTGAAACATGATCCTGAATTTTCTGTTTAAAAATAATGTATTCAAAGCTCCTGATTTTTGAGATGCATGATCCTAAATTTTCTGACCTATTTTTCTCAATTTTTTAAATTTGTATAAAAGATGCCCAAACTTTACCTAATTTTCTGGATTGTTATTTATCCTAAATCAAATTTTGTATGAAAATTATTTGATTTTCTTTCAAAATAATCAACCAGTGGGTTAGGGAGGAAATTCACACCCAGTCTTCAGCAAATCAGTGGCAAGTGTCCCATTGTATGTTTTTTTCTTTCTTTCGAGAACACAAATTAAAGTTGGCGCTCCGCGAGCGAAAATTGTGGTATTTTGTTTGATGTATGTGTTACTTTCTTCAATCTGTCAATAAAAAGATAAATTATGATAACGGTACTTAAAAATATTTTAAATAGTACTTTTTAAAAATCTGTCAGTCTGCAAAGGCATGGAAGGGGCACCTTTTAAACTTTACAAAGAAGATGGGGAGAGGGCACGTCAGTTTATGTCATTATAATGACCCGGGTGCAAATAATAGGTTTTACCCTGCATGGCCCATATCAAAGATGCCCCACTAATGAAATTTGGGGTTGCTCGCATACTCTAAAAAGGCCATATTTGAAAGACTTTGTAAAAATTATAAGCTGGGAAAACAAAGGTAGGAAGAGGCAAACGCTTTTTAGTATGAAAAAGTCCAATAATGTCCAATATGTATAGGGCTGTTGGGCCTCAACTTTGTTCTAGGGGAAAATTCAGAATAGTGTATGTGCGCAAAGTGCGGGAAATTTCACATTTTTAGTCTTTTCAGGGCAATATTTGTGTTACTTTCTTTAATTAAAAATCATATAAGAAAAAAGGTTTTCAATGTTTGAAAGGGTATGTTCTTAAAATAGCACTTGTCCTCTTTAATGAGATTGTTTTCTTCTGAAAAGGGGCATTTTTTCCTCAAAAAAAAAGGCACTTTTACTCTCTGAACAGGGCACTTTTTAAACGTTTGAGAAAAGTTAGGGGGGGGGGGGGGCAGGTGCCGCCTATGCCCTCAGGGGTTGTGCCCCCAACTGTTGGAAAGCTTAATACACCCCTGGCTCATATCTAATCATCAGTCAAGGAAGAGGGGACAAAAGTGTTTAACAGCTCAGCCTCTTGTATGCCCTAAAGTATACTATAGTAATAAATCATACATTTAAAAATGATTGGGCTTGGGTGGGTTTCATTTTTGTGCATGTTAAACACCCTCTCTCCACATCAACAATAACCAATGTGGATTATCCATCAGGCACCATAAAACAAAATTGATAAAGCTTATCATGCTCACATGCATTAGTTTTGAGAGAATCCCATATTATTTATTTTTCTTAAAAAAGCACTATATTAACCCTTACTCTACCAGCACTTTTTTGAAAATGTGCTCGAGAGGTGGAGCCAAAGATGGCTTCCAAGCAGCAGAGTCGGGCCAGTTCCGCTTCAGTGACCCGCTGGGCCGCCCACTGGGATCATGCTGCATATATTTTCGAGTTGGTACACCAGTCGCGGGTTGATTAACCCTTACTCTACCAGCACTTTTTTGAAAATGCGCTCGGGAGGCCGAGACACAGATGGGGCACCCAAAACGGCGATAATATCACCGCGTGGTAGAGTAAGGGTCAATCTCTAATATATTTTTTTACAGGGACTTAATCCATTCAAACTTAATAAATAATTATGCTATTTTTGCAGATTTTAAGAGAAAAGTGATCTTACAATACACAAACAGTATGACATACAGTAACCCACAGAAAAAAAACACACTTTATGGACTATTAAATCATTCTCCTATTAGAAATGTACCTTCCTGTATTCATAAGCAATCCAAACAAACACAAACTACGCCATAAAGAGTGGCATTTTTATTATCCTGTCTTGTAGCAATGAAGCAATTACTTCGCTTCAGGAAGTAAAACAACAAATGGCTGGTAATAATCTTATTCCACATACAAGTGGATTAACTGCTGTGTGGAGAAGTTAAATGTTTTTCTTCTAAATTTAGGTGTACACTATACTGCAAACATAATCTTTTTTCTTCTTCAAATGTATATACACACCTAGTTACATCTGTATGTGAAAATACAGAATCACTAAAGGTTGTGCATTATCACGTAATGGTGGTAGCTCATTTATTCCTAGCCATTTTGATTCAATTGTTTATTTATTTATTTTGTATTGTTGTTTTTTTAATTCATAATTTTTAAATAAAAAAACAGGTGTTCTTGCTTTTTCAAATCTTGTACTCCTACCAATATCGGAGCTCAACCTATGGTGTTTCCTAAACTAAGCATTAAAGGCTACACCCCCTCACCTCACCCCCTCCCTCCTTATCTGCAGTTATTGTTCCTTTCACATTATCAAAATCTCGACCATTTAGGAATTCCACCTGCTTGTTTACTTTTGAATAATAGCAAACATGATTGACGTCTGAACTTCTTTGCTTGCTCTTCTTCATGACACGGACAAGCCCTGCAATTATCAAAGCCACAGGAAGTAGTATAAGCACGCAGAACCACAGTAATTGAGAATGGTGTACTGGAAAAATAAAGAGAAAAACATTTCACTTAGTCATGACCTTACACCAAACATACAACATCTACAGTATACCACAGCTTTAAATCTACCTGTTGCAAAATTTGTGTGAACCAAATTCGAGCAAAAAATTTCTGGACCATACCAAAAATTCATCTAGGTATAAATAGTGACCTCATTTGCATAACATTTGCATGTTTATTCACATCAATGTAATTTCAAAGTCTAAGCTTTCATTAAGTATAAAAGTATAAGCCCTGTTTTCTAAAAAGCTCCCTTAAACACCACCTGTGTCTTCAACACCCATGCTAGACTAAAGGTATAGGCATAGAGGGATTCATCACGTGACTCTAAATCAACTGGAATCCATTTTGCAGGGCAGTGTTGTCGTTGTGTTTCACTCATCTTCACACAACCCAGTCACATCACACTTACAACAAACAAACTACATGCTAACCCACCAGTACCAGTTCAGCAAATTTTACTGATTGCAGTTTTCTTGCTCGCTTCCGAATTTGCTTCATATTTTCCTTAAAATATATTTTCACCGGGCATATGAAGAGTAACTTTAATGTTAACCCCATCTGATTGTTCGTTATACTCAGACAAAGCCTACATGTAAAGTGCTCGCTGCAAATCGTAGTGTGTAAGGCCTACCGTAGTTTGAAAGCCATTGCGTTGTACAGCAGAAACCCACTTGAATGTCGATCAGGATCAGATGGAAATCAAGAAAATGTCTTTTTATTCCCCCTTACACATCTATTCGCGCAACCAACGGAGCTCAACCTATGGTGTTTCCTAAACTAAGCATTAAAGGCTACACCCCCTCCCCTCACCCCCTCCCTCCTTATCTGCAGTTATTGTGCCTTTTAACATTTATTTTCTACCACTACATTTGCAAAAACTCTTCTTAAAATATAACATTTGTATTCAATTCTGCACCGACTACATCAATCTCTATAAAAAATAATGCACCACATGATTACCATCTGTATGTTCTGGAGTAAAGTCCAGATAAGTCTGTACATTTGCATGATTTCAAAAATATTTAAAAGAAAAACTGCATGATTTTGTTAAAATGGGTGAGGGGACTGTGAGGAGGGCAAAGGTTTAAGAGGATATGTTTAAATCAGAGCTACTCTTTGCAACTGTTGGAGAGGTAGTGAGAGCCATGGATGGAGTAGGGAGGTGTACAAGGTTCTATTTAAAATTATACACTTAAAGTTACTTAGCATTTTTAAAACGACTTCATAGTTCGCAGCATTTAATAATTGTTTAACTAAACTATCTTGTATGCTTGAGGACATGAAGAACATATAAATGGTATCTTTAACCCTTACTTTACCAGCACTTTTTTGAAAATGTGCTCGGGAGGCCGAGCCACAGATGGGGCACCCAAAACGGTGATAATATCGCCGCGTGGTAGAGTAGGGGTTAAAGCCTAATCCATTAGGAATACTCAGACTGGAGCTTTCAAAAATGTATATATAATGAATGGAATAAAGAAACTGGAATGTTTGTTTGGTGAGGTTTAACACAGCCATGGTCAAATTGTGCCCGAGAAATTAGATTATGTCACAGATGAAAAGAGAATGGAGGAGTTGGGTAGAGTGCAGTAGGTACGTGAAGGAGTAGAGTGCAGTAGGTATAAGTCTGAAGAAGGTTAGGACAAGAATGCAGTTAGACATACTGTAGTTATAGTAGCAGGTATGGTGAATGAAGGAGATGATTTTATGTGGGGAGTTTTTGCAGAAGAGCTCAGCAATGGGGTTGATGGGATTGAGGGGAGCTCCGGGGTTAGTGAAGAGAGGGCAGTCAATGCGGATGTGACAGTTATTGCAGAGAGGCGGGGGAATCGGTGAGGAGATGGGAATGTGTGAGGAGGGTGTGACTTATTCTGAAGTGAGTGAAGTAGACTTGGTCTTTATGAGAAAGGTTGTGGGAAGTGGGGTTGGTGGGAATGGAAGGCTGAATGTTGTTATCAGTGTGGGTGTTCCAATTTGATTGCCAGACATGGGAAACAATAAAAGCGCTTTAAAGGGGGTAGGGAAGGGGGTAGGAGGAGAATGGGAGAATGTTTGGCAGCCTTGTCAGCTATTTCATTGCCAAGGATGCCCATGTAAACAGGTATGCAGAAAAAAGGATGCTTGTCCTGCATGGAGGGAGGAGGGGGTGGGATGGCAAGCGGTTAAGGGAGAGAACTCAATGAAATTGATGGCAAGAATGATGGCCTGGGCCTCAGTTGAAAAGATGGACGGGTCGTCAGAGAGTCTGCTCCCATGGGTGAGGTCATGAATGACCGCAGCAAATTCTATCTTGTCACCTTCTTTAGAACCAACGTTGAAGATAGAATTGTAGTCAGAGAGGTGGCGTTTGATTTGGTTGTGGAGGTTGATGAAGAGGTTTGGATGTGTTTGGGCCTTGTTGTAACTAGAGAAACCCAGATAGATAAGAGGTACGAGTGGCCCATGGGGTAAGGAGTACGGAGGTTAATGTCAAATAGGTGGAGGTCGGGCTTGATGCGAAGGCTGAAAGGAATAGGCAGGGTTTTACACCTGTCAGAGAGGGTGGGGAACCTGATGAGGTTGTAGACAAGATTATGAGGGTGGGGAACCTGATGAGGTTGTAGACAAGATTATGGATGTTCGCATGGGTCCTAGTGGCGTAGGAGAGGCTGAGCTTTTCACGTACCTGAGAAAGAATGGCAGCTCATTGGCCTAAATATGGAAGCTAGAGATGGGGGAAGTCTTGCAGGCACCCAGGCAGAGCCTGAGGGCTTCGTTCTGGATGGTGTTGATGTGATTAAGGTGAGAGTTGAAGTTGGCACAGTAGACAATGCTTCCGTAGTTTAGCTTGTCCCAAATGGTGAGCATGAAGATTTTGAAGAGGGTGAAATCGGTGACTCCCCAAGTAGTGTTGGAAAGGATGCATAGAAGGTTGAGGGAATTCTTGCAGTTCTACTTGAGGTTGATGATATGCTACTTGAAAAGTGAATGTTTGACTACAGTGACAAAACTCTCTGAATTTTTAGATGACACCCAGCACGACTGGTCTGAATTCCTCCGTGAAGTCTAGATCAGTGGAGGTTCAGAATACTTGTGACACATTTGTTTCTATTGCTATAAAAAAAAAATCACTAAGCTCGTGAGTGTTTGTCAGCTTTCTAGGGTTACTTCTGTACTGTTCTAATCCATTTTCACAGCAATTTTCAAAGCCATTACATGCACCAGTGGTGGCATAACATGAACTAACAGAAAGCTGACAGTCCCAAGGAATTTTAAAAAACATCAGATTTCGGTGTGCCAAGCATATTTCTGTATTTCTTAGGACAGTTTTGTGTGTGTTATCAAATCCGATTGATGACACTCTGCAACCTTTGGGCAATATGAGTTACATGCCGGGTTCTAGCTATGGTGGGCGCCGCCGGTTGGGCCCGTTAAGGACTCGTTATTCCCACCTGGCACTCGGCTCTAAGATTCACTCTTCCGCCCGACACTCAAAAGTTCAATTCAGTTAATTAATTAAGTGTTTTAACAGATCTCCTTTTAATCTCGCTCTATTTATTTTATCCGCTGATTTACACACATAACATAACATACAATACGCACATTAAATTCCGATCAAAACAACTGAACTCTATAAGAATTTAACGCAATTGAACGTACATATTATCAGGGATTATCATAACATCACCCATACATGTCACCTATATAAACATACTCATATGTACAGTTCAGGTTCACGTTTTAATTCTTGTGAATCACTGCTGGCAGCTTGCCAAGTCCGTCACTTACCATACAAACAAACTTTAACAAAGTGAATATTACACCCCCAAGAACCAGAGGTGTGCTTATAGACCGGTCCAAATGTAAGTAACCAATCACATTTGTTATAAACCCCATTTGTGGGGGATTTGGTACTTACAAAAGTTGTTGCATAGTTCATAGGAACATGTACCAGTAGTAGCTTGAAATAACTATAATAATGTATGACTTTCCTCGAACAATACAGGAACGAAAATAAAAGCAGTAAAAAGTTTGGGCAAGATGAATAACAATGGGAATTGAGGTGAATTGAGAGAAGAGTTTTCAAAGAATTTTTTTTGTTTTTTTTTGTTGATAATTTGCCGATAGAAGTGGACTAAATTTGAACAGTTCTTCATGGGAGGGGGTCTCGAAGGTCACCCTGGGCACACCATTGATTAAAACTAGAGCCCGGCACTGAAACTTGTCAAACTAGAACCCTGGTTACATGACCGCCGTGGTGGCCGTCTTGGATTTACATTATGATACAACACTTAACACCCACTCCATGGAATGAGACCCAATTTTTATTCTTTATAAATATAGTGATTCTCTATGACAAAGCTTTTTATTAATGTCTGAAGACTGAAGTTCATAATATCAAAGATGTAACAGCCATTTTGTAACCATTTATTATCCGTTATTCCATTCATCCCTCACAAGTTTTCAATACAACCAATAAATGCAGCATTGGTGGCATAACATGACATTAAAAAGATAGGCAAATTAATGTTTAGGGATAATGAAGATTACCTGTTGACAGATCAGTCTGCTGTGGTGATGCTCGAGTTGTTGTATTTAGTGGAGCTGGAGTCGGTGTATTAGATGGTGCTGTATACGTTGTATTTGGTGGTTCTGTAATCAAAAAGAGATCAAACTTAAATGTTCTGTAAACATAAAACAGAAATAAAATTTTTCTGAAAACTCACAGCTCTAAACCTTTTTCATCCACTTAATTCTACTTAATTCATCTCTTTTGTTATTGAGAAGTCATCCCAGCAATATTATCTATAAATTTCCACCAATTTGATATTTTGATTTTAATATTTTGTGGAAAAACTTTTGGTTGTATAAACTGTGAATTAGGTCAAACAGACCAGACTGCATATTTATACCAGAGAAGATAACTTAGGTGAGGCACAACTTAAAGTAAACACAAAACTTCTCATCCACCTCTGAAAGTAGAGGCAACAAGAAATGAAAAATGGAACAATTTCACAAATCAATGGAATGCCAAAAAAGGAGTAGAAGAAATGTCTTCTACAGACTACTGTCCAATTTTTTTATTTGTCTGCAGTGAGATTCAAACATATGCAAAGCAAAATATATCACATCCACTCCCAACTGATAACACGCATTGACAAACAAATCATGGCGTCAACAAACTATCTGATTTTCAATCTTGGTCTGTATTTTCACTTTCAACTCGATCTTCCATCTACTGTATCACCACATTCATTCATTAAGCCATACCATCTACTCACAATGCCATCCATCCCTCCACAATGCCATCCATCCCTCACAATGACATTCATCCCTCACAATGCCATTCATCCCTCACAATGCCATCCATCCCTCACAATGCCATCCATCCCTCACAATGCCATCCATCCTTCACAATACCAACCATCCCTCACAATGCCATCCATCCCTCAAAATGCCATCCATCTCCCACAATGCCATCCATCCCTCCACAATGCCATCCATCTCTCACAATGCCATCCATCCCTCACAATGCCACCCATCCCTCACAATACCACCCATCCCTCACAATGCCACCCATCCCTCAAAATGCCATCCATCTCCCACAATGCCATCCATCCCTCCACAATGCCATCCATCCCTCACAATGCCATCCATCCCTCACAATGCCATCCATCCCTCACAATGCCATCCATCCCTCACAATGCCATCCATCCCTCCACAATGCCATCCATTCCTCACAATGCTATCCATCCCTCACAATAAATTTTGTCACAATTGTTTCAGTGTAAGGATTTGTTTTAAAACTTAAATACCCGCATGAAGAAAGGAGACAGTACTTGCTCTTTTTATTTTCGATTGAAAGTAGTGATGTAAGCTTCGTCACAGTATTTTTTCATGATCCAGAGTTATGATTTTATAAAGAAATTAGTCTCAAAAAGGCTAAAAATCATCTAATTTTGTGCAACTTTTTCCAAAAAAGATATTGGTGATAAGAGCAGACAAAATTCGACCAGAATCGGATCATTTGATGTGTTGGACAGTTGTTCACGGCTTTTCAAGCAAAAACTAGGTCTGAAAGTGTGGCAAGTATAAAAAAGAATTTTTAATTCTTTTCACAGAAATCTTCAACATAAACCCCATCAAGAAGTTATATTTTCTGAAAGAACTATACCAGCTCTTTCAAATGATACCAGAATCACTACTGTGGGCCTATTTTACGAAGCAAAATAATTTTTTGAAAAGTGCCTGACCAATCGGTTGTGTCACGACTATGTGGGCATTTAAGAGTCAAGAAAACTTTTTCTCGAAAAAATTAGAGATACCTAATGAACTCAGAATTTTGGGAAAATATCCAATCTTACCGTTTGTCTTGCAGGGAAATAATAATGTGTTTGGAGATTTTATAAAGAAAACTTTAACCTGTCTAAGGATTTCTGAGGAATTATCAAATAAACCTTCAATTAGGATATCTAAGGAAATATTAATATTTTCTAATGAATTATGAAGAAATTTCTGAGGACCTAATTTTAGAGTATCACAAGATTTCTCAAGAAAAGCCGGACAAAATTGTATTTTGCTTTGCATGCTCATCATAAGTCAATAAAGACTATTACTGTACGATAAACATTTCATCTTTATTTGAGACAACAAATATTGTTGAAATTGGTTTCATGGAGAACTCTTGAACGTTTTGATTAGGTTTGAGATAAGTGACTCTACTTTTTAATTTCATATATATTTAAATTGTTATTCATTCAAGATTCATGCATTGCTTCAAGTTCTTTCAAAGTGAGTCTCCATTGTATAAATTTCCTTTCCAGCAAGACATGGCTAGTTAGAAATCCTTTCCAAGGACAAATCTTTTGTTTCCAGTATTTGAACAATGGTTATGTAGACAGACAAATAAACAGTATACTATATTCCTATTCACCAACTTCATTGACAAGGAAATAAAAAGCTTTTACATTGTTTATTCAATATATAGGTACACAATTAAAACACCTCTGCATACCTTCCTCGGTGATCTGATATCTCTTTATATCGACTGTTCCAATCTGGCAGGTCAGATTTAAAAACTGTTCTAGTTTTATTTGAGTAATGACAAGATTACGGTTTGTAGAACTCGATGGATCTTGCAGTGCCATGTTGCTATAAGAAGATGGTACAATCTCAAAAGAAGCATTTTCACTAAAAAGGATAGGCCCTCCTCCATCAACGGACCACATAACTGTTTCACTTGCAGGTTTTGTACAGTTCAGGACTAAAGTACTGTAAACTGAAGAATGTACCTCCAATCCCTCTCCAGAATTAATTTGAAAATCTACACAAAAGAGAATGAAAGAAATTTTTAAGGTAAGATACGATCAACTTTTAAGGTAAGATATAATAATTGGGTTCTTGTAAGAGACGTACGTGTGAATAACTATGTTATCACTTAACTATACACATATTGTACTGCTTTGTGTTTCAAGATCCTAGCTATGTATTGATGGATGTCCAGGAAAGAAGCAACTCAAACTAGAAATGGCAAACAATACCCTTGTCCCTGATAACAAAACTTCCACCCTCTGTCGCACATGACATCCCTTCCTACGTACTACATGCAATTACACCTAAAATTAAGTACTACCCCACCACATTACACCTGAAATCTAGACGACATCCATCCGCATATTAAACATGCCATCACACCCTCATCCCAATTCCACCATCTACCAATCATGATGTCATCTACCAATCATTATGCCATCTACATGTACCAATCATAAAGTCATCTTCTACAAAACACTTTTCCTTGAACTCCTCCTAATACAAAATCACACAAAATCACTACATGCAGTTGTGGCATGACATGAAGTCTTAACAGAAAGCAGCTAATCCAGGGAAATTTTGAAAAACATTGAATTTTGGTGTGCCAAGCATATTTTGCATTTCTTAGGACAGTTTTGTGTGTAGATTTCAAATCCAGTTGATGACACTTTGTAACATTTGGGCAGTTTAAGTTATATGACCTGAAAGTGGTGCCCATCTTGGTTTGGTTTGGTTTGTTGATGTTTAATGGCACTGCAAGTCACAGTCAAATGTGCCAAGAGGGTGTTAAAAAATTCAGGTGCAAGAGTTAGGGTAGAGAGATGGAGGATTGAGAGGGAGAAAAAAGGGTGAATTTGGGAGAAAAATTAAAGTGAAAAGAAAGGGGTGTGTAAGGTTAGTGGCTGCATCAGCCCTGTCATTGCCAGAGATGCCGACATGGCTGGTATCTAGAGAAATTTTTTTTTTTTCCTGCAGAGGGTGGGCGAAAGGAGTTTCCGGATGAGGAGGTGGGATGTGAAGTTATCCCATCTGAGATTGAGTAAAGAAGTAAGAACAGCCTTGGAGTCGGAGAATATGGCAAAGTGGCTGAGCGGAGAGTACTCAATAAAGTTGAGGGCGAGGAGGATGGCCTTTGCCTCGGCTGAAAAGATGGATGAAGCCTGGGAAGCCTGCTGAGGGTGATATTTTGGATGACGGCAGCAGCAGCTGTCTTGTCGCCTTCCTTGTAGCCATCAGTATAGATGAAGGTGTAGTTTGAGAGTTGGTCTTTGATTTGGTTGTGGAGATTGATGAATAGGTAAGGGTGGGTTTGGGTTTTGTGATGAGCGGAGAGGCCCAGGTGGATTGAAGGGAGGGGGTGGCCCAAGGAGGAAAAGTGGCCCAGGAGAAGGTGCCAAGCGTGGCGGGGATGATGCTGAGGTGGAGGAGGTCTGATTTAATGCGTAAGCTAAGGGGAGGGGATAGGGTTTCAGTCCTATCAAAAAGGGTGGAGAAATTGGGGTACCTAATAAGGTTGTAAATAGGGTTCTGGGTGTTGGTGAGGACTCATAAAAGCATAGGAGAGGTTAAGCTTTCTACACCTTAGCAGAAAGGGGAGTTCGTTGGCTTCAACACGAAGGCTGGTAATTGGGGAGATCCTGTAGGCACCCAGACCAAGCCTGAGGGCTTCATTTTGGATGGTGTTGATGTGGTTGAGGTATGAGTTGTGAGCGGCACAGTAGACAATATTGCCGTAGTCAAGCTTGGCACGAATGGTGAGCCTGAAGATTTTGAGGAGAGCATGGCGGTTTGCACGCCAAGTGGTGTTGGAGAGGAGGCGGAGAAGATTGAGGGAGCTGTTGCATTTCTGCTTCAGGTTGGTGATGTGTTGCTTGTAGGAGAGCTTGGGGTTTAGAGTTTAACCCAGGAACTTTGTGTGTTCAACTTTAGATATACGATTGCCATTGAGCACGAAGTTCGGGTTGGGGTGGAGGTTGTTGAAATGACAGAAGTGCATGCAGACTGTCTTTGGAGAATTTAAAACCGTTATTATTGCACCAGTCTTGCAGCCGGTTGAGGCTGAGTTGGAGCCTATTTTTAACAAGAGGAAAGCTAGGGGAGGAGTAGAAGATGGTAAAGTCATTCACGTAGAGGTACGTTTGATGTTGGGGCCAAGGTTGTCTGTGATGGCGTTAATGCTCAGGTTGAAGAGAGTGGGTGAGAGGATGCTGCCCTTGAGGATGCCCTCTTCTTGGGGGTAGGGGTTAGAGAGGGTGTGGCCAATACGAACTTGGAACTTCCTGGGTGAGAGAAAATTTTGAATAAAGATGGGGAGGTGGCCTCTGAGGCCCATGGTGTAAAGTTTGCGGATAATGCCACATTTCCAAGTAGTGTCGAAAGCTTTCTCAAGGTCGAAAAAGATGGCAATGAGGTGTTCCTTTTTTTGCAAAGGATTCCGGGATAGCCATGTCGAGCGTAATTAACTGGTCTAGGTTATTGCAATGTTTCCGGAAGCAGCGTTTTGGTGAAGGGAGAGGATTCTGTTGGTCTCAAGGAACCAGTTTAGTCTCTGGTTAATGATCCATTCCATAATTTTACAAAAACAGCAGGTGAGGGCGATGGGGCGGTAGCTGGAGCGGTTGGTACTGTCCTTCCCCGGTTTAGGGATGGGGGTGACAATAGCTGTCCTCCAGATAGGTTGGAAAAGAGTGCGAGGACCAAATGTGGCTGAGGATGGTGAGTAGGGTAGTAGTAGCCTGTTGGGGAGGTGTTTCAGGAAATGGTAGGGGATGTTATCTGGGCTCTTCGAGGTGCAGCCAGCATTGTGTGTGGCTTGGTTTAATTCAGAAGGGGTGAGAGGGGTGTTATAGCTCTCGGAGTTGTCGGAGGGAGAAAGGTGATAATTTGAGCTTTTTTGGTTTTGAAAGCATAAGGGTAGTTGGCCGAGGACGAGATGTTGCTGAAAGAGGTAACGAGGTGGTTAACGATGTCCCTTTTCTGTTAACTAAGCTGTTAACCATTCTCCAAATCTTCTTAGTGGGGGTGTTGGTGGTGAGAGAAGAGATGAAGTTGTTCCAAGTGTTGGTTTTACTGTCCTTGATAGTGCGCCTGGCCTTCGCACGGGTATGTTTGAAGTTCCTGAGGGCCTTTTTCCTGTTCTTGATGGCGGTTTTGCAGTCATCAGAGAACTAGGGGTTGGGGTGATTAGGGGGTTTCGGGAATAGAGCAGGTGGCGATGTTGATAAGGATGTTACCGAAGTTTGACATGGGATCCTCACCCTCGAGGACATGGGGAAGAGTGCGAGTACAGAGGGTTTCAAAAGGGCCAGTCAGCCTTCTCGAGGTTCCAATTGGGGTGTGGTCAGTAAAGTTTGAAGGTTGGAGTGTATAAGAGGGTAATGTTCACTACCACAGAGATTAGCAGTGACATTCCAGCTAAAATCAAGGAGGTTGGGGGAACAGATAGAGACGTCAATACAGGTAAGGGAGCCTGTGGCAGGGTGAACGTAGGTCGACGATTGGTGTTGAGCACGGAGAGGCTGTGTTGTCGAAGAGTGTTTTCAATGAGCTTGCCTCTGGGGGTGGTGGTATTAGAGCCCCACTGGGGATTGTGGGCATTGAAGTCATCAAGAAGGATGAAGGGGGAGGGGAGCTGAGAGATGAGCTTATTAAGGCTGGCTGGCTGAACGTTGGCGTTGGGGGGAGATGGATATTGCAAAGAGTGAAGGTTTTGTGGAGGGAGATGGACATACAGATGGCCTGCAGGTCAGTATTCACATGAACAGGGCAAGGTGGGATATCGTGTCTAACGAGAATGGAGACACCCCCACAGGCCCTGTCGGTGTCCACTTGATGTTCGTGATAGCAAGCGAAGTTGTTGAGGGAATAGTGGTCAGTGGTTTCCAAGAAGGTTTCTTATAGGCAGAAGACAACCAGGTTAAAGGTGGTGGCCAGAAGGTCAATTTCTTCAGAATTGGCCTTAAGGCTCCTTATTTTCCATTGTACAATGTTGTGAACGTTATTGTAATCGTGTATGTTGCACGCCATAAGGAGGCAGGGGTTTATCTTGACGAAGATCTGTTGGGTCCGAGTTGGCTAATTTGTTTCTTTAGATCTGTTCCTGTATCTTTGGGAGCGTTTGTTTTTTGAAAGTTGGACGAGAAGTATGTTTGGTAATCGAACAATCCATGTTCATGTTCTTTTCTGTGTCATATGTGTGGGTTTGGATTGTGGGCTGTTTGTTGATTGGTTGTTTGTTGGTTTGATGAGTTTGCCAGGTTGGCTTGAGTTTGATGGCATTAGAGGTGTTGGGGTAGGGGACAGCAGGAGTCTTAGAGGAGGGAAGGTTGGGGGGAGAAGTGGTGGTGGTGGCGGTGGTTTGGGTAATGGGTGTGGTTCGGTTGTTGGCAATGGTGATAGGCTTAGGACTGGGTAAGAAGAGCCAGGTGAGGTCGGTTTGGGTATGTGAGTCAGTTTAAGTTGTGTTGGAGAGGGAGGGGGTGATATTGGTGTTAGAGGAGACTGCGCTCGAGTAGGATGGTTTAGTGTGCAGAGAAGTACGAAATTGCTTTCTGGCCACCAGGTAAGTGATGTTGGGATTAAGGGTTTTTAGTTTGGTAATTTGTTTTTCTTGGAGCCAGGTGGGGCAGTCTTTTGAGAAGGAGGGATGGTTAGCTAGGTGAGTACCGCCGCAACTGGTGCAGAGTGGGGTGCTGGTGCAGGAGGTGCTGTCATGGTCGAGGGCTTCACAGTTGCCACAATGCGCTTGGCTGTGGCAGGAGTTTTTACCGGCCATATCTCTGGCACTTATGACAATGGAGGGAAGGGGGAATGGGGAGGAGGGGTTAGGAATATAAGGGTGACTGGGATTCTCAGGTAGCCAGCAGTGATCTGGGAGGGGAGAGTTGGTGCAGAAAACGTCAGGAAGATGGTATTAAAAAGTGTTTCAACACCGTCTCTCTCGAGGACGAGACGACGGGCTTAAGTAATGTGTTGATTGTTAAGTTCCTCTACAAGGTCTTCATCGGTCGGGTAGGCTAGGTCTCTAGTTCTGACCACACCTTTGCTGGAGTTTATGGAACAGTGGGGAGTGACTGTAACGTCAATACTGGTATTAGCTAGGGTTTTGGTGGTGAGAAGGGTGGTGGCTTGAGTGTCCCTGGTGCAGTGCACCAGAAGATCGCTGGATCTGAGGGTGGAAACCTTGGGGAGGGTACCGACAAGGCCTTGGAGCGCTTTGTGAATTAGAAGAAAAGGGGAAACTCTTTTAAAACTATCAGGTTTATTGGTGGCCTGTATTATTAAAATTTTGAGGACTGGGGCTGAAGAATGGTCAATGGAGGTAGCAGGTAGGTCACGGGGAGGGAAGAAAGGGTCAAGGTCAAGGCAGAAGCGTTTTATTATGAGACCCGAGGCAACAGGAAAAAACAAATCGTGGAACTACTATAGGAGAACCGCTGTACAGGTAACGATAAGGGCCTAAAATTCTGGTCAGAACAGAAGGGAAAAAAACAAAAGAACAATCTCACCGAAAGCAGATGCCCATGCACAAAGAGAAAATACTGGAAAATGAAGATACAAAACAAAATTTAGGTGGTAAAGTGCAAAGAAAAATGAAACGGAATGAAAAATTGGAGAGAATAGAATAGAAGTCGCGTCACTCTCAACACACTGTAGTACCTTGAGTTGGCAGTATTTGGAGAGGAAGAAGGCTGGGTTATGGAGAGCTTTCGTGAAGGAGCAAATAGCAAGGTATACCTTGGGGGTGTGAATAGTCCAGGTGGGTGTGAGTGAAATGGTATGTCTGGCAATCAAGAAAATGTTGATGTTGGCTTTGGGAAACTGGGAGTGCATCTGAATCCCGAAAGGTGAAAGGATGCATTTGTTGAGATTGAAGAGGTTGGTGAAGGAGGGAGAGCAGATGGAATGGAAGCAAGGGTTTGGTGGATCAGTGATGATGTGGAGAGCAAAGGAGAGGCCGACCTTCATGTACCTCAGCTCAAAGGGGACTTCGTTGGCATCGACGTTGAGACTGGTGATGAGGAAGGTGTGAGTGGTGCTAAGGCAAAGCCTTAGGGCAGTGTTTTCAGTGATCTCCAGGTGTGTCAAGAAAACTTTGCAGGCAGAGGCAAAGATGAAGTTGCCAAAGTCCAGCCTGGATCTGCGGAGGGAGCAGTATAAGGTGAGCAGGGTGAGATGATTGGCTCCTCAGTCAGTGCTGGAGAGGACCTTGATGAGATTAAGGATTTTGTGGCAGTTGCTTTTGAGGGTGTTGACGTGGGGGAGATAGGAAAGTTTGGAATCGAGAGTGGTTCTGAGGAAGTGAGAAATGTTTTTACTAGGGATTATGGAATCTTTGAGGTGGAGATTGGGGCAGAGGAAAAAGGAATTGTTGTTGAAATGATGAGAGCAGTTTTGTCTTTTGAGAAGCTGAAACCGTTGAGAGTCGCTCCAAAAAGATTATTTTGGAGAGCAGGGAAGCATGACATGAAGGGAGCATTTGATGTTAAGGGTGAGAGTTTTGGTGATGCTGTTAATTTTAAGGAGAAAGAAAGGGAGAGGATGCTGCCTTGGGGGACACCCTGTTGTTGGGTGTATCTCTGGGAGTAAATGTTTCCGATGCGTACTCTAAAGTGGCGGGAATGGAGAAAGTTCTGGAGTAAAGGTCCCTGAGGACACCATACTGCCAAGTGGTGTCAAAGGCCTTTTCGAGGTCAAAGAAGATAGAAATGGCGTGATGATTTCTGACAAAGGCTTCATGGATGTAGGTGTCAAGTTTGAGGGCTTGATCCAAGCAGTTCCGGCTTTTCCTGAAACCATTTTGAGTTAGGGAGAGAATGGAGTTCCTCTCAAGGTACATGTACCAGCAAAGCCTGTAGTTGACCATACATTCCATGATCTTGTAGAGGCAGGAGGCATCTTGCAGAGGACGACATCCATCCTCATGTTAAACATGCCATCCTAAGCTCATCCCAATTCCTCCATCTACCAATCATTATACCATCTTCTATAAAACATTTTTCCTTTAACACCCATTCCCTAGAACTCAGGGCAACAAAATATTATACCTACCAATCACTCCTAATCCATCCATCCCAAGCCAACCATCAGCTACCTTCTCTCCACAAACAAATAATGTCTTACCATTCACCTCATTCAACTTAACAAATGCCACTTATGCATGATCACCAACTATCCCCCATTCATAGCTACAATCCTCAATTCACCTACAGCCCCTCCAATCTAACTAACACCCTATCCTATCCCCATTACCTTATCGGCCTACTATCCCCATTATACTTACCTCACCTCCCCATCGTCTATTCATCTACCCAGCCTCCACTCACCTACCCACCTTCTACTCACCTTTCCACCCACCTTCCACTCAACTACCCACCCATACTGACCAACCAACCTCTTACAGTGAATTTTGGTTTTACTTACAAAGAAAGTACAAGAGCAAGATTCCATTCTTTCCACAAAGCCCTGCAGAAAGAAACAAGAAAAGATCAGAATGTCTGCTAATTGGTCTAACTCGAGCTTTGATTGCCACATATAATTTTGTAAACTCATGCTTCACGCACACATAAGGACTTTTTCAAGTCTTTCTTCCCACCCAAGTTTTTCTTCGTACATTTTGAGATTGAAAAGCAAAAATCATTATGTGACATTTATTTCTTGGTCACGTACTAGTTTATTATCATGTAAGAATGGTCATGTTACTAGTTTATTATCATGCAAGAATGGTCATGTTACTACATGTACCTTTGAACAGGAAAAGTCAAGAGGTACTGTACAATGACCACTCTTTGAGGAACATCAGAAAAATCCCTATTTACAGCACATGGCAAAATAAGCAAATTGTCTACTTCTCAAAGATGATTTATTTTCTTCTTCAGTGTATACAGAATAAAATAGTGAGTGGGTCATTATAGGATGGGGTGCTTATACATGTAACATTGAAGATAATGAAGGAAATTTCAAAAGCTGATTGGTGAGATTCTTCAACAACTTACATCGTTCCGAGACAAAAAACTTGCCAAGTTTCTGCTTGTATTTCAGTTTTGCGAAGGAGTCATGCTGGTCTTCAAAGGATGCCCTAATTTCATTTGAAGATCTGGCTCTGAAAAAAAAGTTACATCAAGAGTAAGAAGACTTAATTGTCTGTGGCACGGGCTGGGGATTCACCTACTGTATTCTTGCACGTTTAAGTTGCTGCAAACTGTTCCATTATTTTGAGCCGCTTAGGAGTATCAAAACACTGAATCCTCTTGAGCGTGGTTTCAATCCTGGACCTCACCAGACCAGTAAATGGACTCCTGAACCCAACCAGGGTCGTAAATGGATTTCGAACCTGCTCCGATCCCCACCTCCAAATCTCAACTGAATGAATATTGACATTTGGACCAGAAAAATGTATCTACTCTATAAAGAGTATATTGTGCAACATTCCTTTTATACCAGCTGAGCATGATTCAATCGTTATCGTTCACTTGTTACCAAGGGTTCAAACATGTACAGTACAATATTGAAAACAAGCCTGTGACTAATACCTTCTTTCTACAAGAAAGTAAACTAACTACTATATCTTGTTCATTTTCACCATCTCAAAGGACAGCCACAACCTACCCGTTTAATTTTAAAAGCTCTCGTCAAAAATGTGAATGTTTTTCCTTACATGTAGTTTGAATTTCTGTTCCATCAATGACTCCCACAACTATACTTTACTTAACCCTCAAGTACCCAGACGAAGCGTGTCATGCTCGATTGGGGACATACTTTTTTGAAATTATTTTACTTCATCATTCGTCAAATAGACCCATAGCAGTGATCTTGGTATCATTTGAAAGGGCTTGGATAGTTCTTTCGGATAATATAACTTTTTGATGGGGGTTACGTTGAAGAATTTTGCGAACAATGGACTGGAAAGGAGAGAAATAAAAAATACACAACATTTAACAAAAATACTTTTTCTTTTTCAAAAGCTTCCTTGCCATACTTCCAGACTTAGCCTTTGCTTGAAAAACCGGAACAACTGTCAAAGACATCAAAGTATCCAATTCTGGTCAAATTTTGACTGCCCCTACCATCAACATCTTTTTTGGCAAAATTTGTGCCAAATTTGATGATTTTAGCCTTTTTTGAGACCAATTTTTTTAACAAAAATTGTAGTTTCTGATCGCAATACACCCACTGTACGAGAAATATACTGTAAGAAAGGGCTAATCCATGAGCGATCGATTGAAATCAAGAGCAACTACACCCTCATCGTCATATTGAGATTAAAGTAATTATAAAGCATCATGTTTGACAATTATGCACATTGGTGTAGTGGCAACTCTCTGTGCATACTACACGTTGAAGCCCCGCACTAGGCACGCGGCTTTATTTTATTCCACGAGTAATTACAGTGGTGATTATGATTTTTCATTGTTTTTGCATGTCTTGCTTTGAGAAAACAATTAATACTGGTATCAATGGAAAGGAAATCTCACAAACAATCTAAATATGTAAAAACTCTTCATTTTTCATTATTCACAAGAAAAAATACAAACTAAAAAAACATTGGCCTAATTTGGCCTCAAATGTGCAAATTTGCATATTTTTGACAATATTTTCTTCATTTTAACTTTTTTGTTGAAAAGTTTATTGTCTTAGCTTTCATATAAACTTAACTTGTAGTGGTAGAAAACGGAAGGAAAGTTGTGAAAATCAATTTTGAAAAAAACAAAAATTGCAATTTTTTTTATCACTTTTTGAACCCTTTGGTCTTTAACTGTTAAAGGGCCACGCGCCCCAGAATAGAGGGCTTAGGTGCTTAAACATTTCCGCAGCATGTGATATCATCTCACGCTCGTCAAGCGCGAGATGTCATTGTCATAGGTTGTTTTCTTTGGTCTCTGTTCACCTGGTACAGTAACAGCTACACTAACACAGAGAAGAAAGTACAACTTACAGCCTTACCACATGTTACAGTAACAACAAAGTTACAGAAGTTGGCAAACGTAATTGCACAAAAACATTTACTAAACTCAGTTTGGCAAAATATGATCACCAAAGCAATGGATCCAAGTTAAATTCGCTAATGTATCCAGCTCAACTACAAAAGATGCCAAGATTTCCAAGAAAAAATGATTAATTCTAGGCGTGAAAACTTGATAACCAAACGGTTTGTTAGTTCATTGCTCGCACACACAATCACTAACGCAATGAAATGTAGTCAGCTGAGGTCATAAGTCATTTCAGATTGGAATATTCATATCAAAGATGCTCCCGTACATTTGTGTCTTAGACTGGTGTATGGAATAAATGCAAGTCTCGCAGAAAATCAAAGAAAGTGGAAGTGGCAGCGCCCTCTTTTTTGGGCTTCCTGCCCTTTCAATTTCTTATAGGCTTATTTACAAACCCCAATTAGCAAGCGCCAAACCACTAGGTTTCTAGTTCCATGTGTACAATGTCATGAGGTGTTCTTTTTTTGAGATTCGCAACATTTCTGCTCAGCCTTCACTTTTGCAAAAGAATTTGAGGATTTTCCATGCATAATCAGCTTTGATACTACTGTAAGTGCTACAGAAAGTTCAGACATGGTGTTATCCATGCATAATCAGCTTTGATACTACAGTAAGTGCTACAGAATGTTCAGACATGGTATTATCCATGAATAATCAGCTTTGATACTAAGTGCTACAGAATGTTTAGACATGGTGTTATCCATGCATAATCAGCTTTGATACTAAGTGCTACAGAATGTTCAAAAATGGTGTTATCCATGAATAATCAGCTTTGATACTAAGTGCTACAGAATGTTTAGACATGGTGTTATCCATGCATAATCAGCTTTGATACTAAGTGCTACAGAATGTTCAAAAATGGTGTTATCCATGAATAATCAGCTTTGATACTAAGTGCTACAGAATGTTCAGACATGGTGTTATCCATGAATAATCAGCTTTGATACTATGTGCTACAGAATGTTCAGACATGGTGTTCCAAAAAAAAGAAAGAAAGCACTCCTTGCAGGAAGTTTTGCACAATTATCCTGAATATTTGATAGTTTTCAAATTTTTATGAGATAAATGCAGCAATGATCATCAGATGCTGTTTGGAAAGTCTGTAGGGTCCTCCATTTTCATTAAACATTATAACTGTTTTTTATCAACAAACTTTATGCAAATGAAAAGATCCTTTTGGGAACATTTAATGATTAAAATAACATTTATTGGCTAAATGAACATTAAATGGTTAAATGATAGTATTGATCTTTGAGGCTTTGACATTCCCAAAATTAAATTCTAGCAGAAATAGACTTTTTCATAATTTTCACTAAGTTTAAGAAAATTTGAGCTGCCAGCCCAGGCATACATCAAAAATTTCACATAAATTAAAAGCTGATCAAACTTCATGTACCTACTGTGGTGTAGCGGTTATTATACCTGTCTACAGACCACGAGGCCCTGGGTTCAAGCCTGGGTTGGGTAGACACGCCAGTGCACCACAACTGGTTATCAAAGGCCGTGGACATTGACTTGGTTGTCGATGTTATGTCTGTCCATACGTCGTACCTGTCTTCTTGTCTGAGTCGTATTAAGCGTTTCGTGATAGCACTGTTACTATCATAATGGATTACGCAGGCGACGACCTCGTCATTGTAATTGTGTGTTCACTCGTCGTTGTCGATCAGCCGTAACTCAAAAACTAAGTGATTTATTCAAATATCAAAAGCTGATCTGCTCATATTTTATAACTCTTTCAAGTGATATGGAAGTTGCTGTACTCTGACCATTTAATCACCAGATAAACCCAATATATAACATTTATTCACCTTTCTGCATCAGACACCTCCTTGTGATTTTGGGTAGTGTTCCTGCCAATATCAGAATCTACAAGTGACCTCTGTTGAATCTGTGTATAAAGTGTATACAGTAGTGGTGATGAATACATGCAATCACACATAAAATTCATAGCACATACTGTGATCAAATAAAATACAGACTTTTGATCCAATAAGTTTACCCTGCTAAGAGTAAGAGGAATATTTACGAGAGTTACAGTATACTTACCTTCCATGGTATAAATATGCAATCTGGTGCATGACCCGATTCTAATGCACTTCTAACTGACCTTAAAATGTAGTTACCAGTCCAGCCCTGACCTCCATAATACCTCTACTAACCCTCACTTTACATTCCACTGAGGCCTGAACGAAAGGGGAGGCGGGCCGGGATGCATGGAAGGTAAGTATAACTCTTGTAAATATCCCTGCTACGCTTAGCGGGGTAAATTTACTTCAAGTTATACCTTACCTTCCATGATTATGATGATGGTGGCTTAACAGCACCACAACAAGTAAGGTCAAATTGTGCCTGAGAGGTCAGATCATTCTAGAGGTAGAAAGTAAAGGAAACACAGGGGGAGAATGAGAGAAATTTAAGGACAAAAGGTCAGAAAGCTGTGATTGTGAGGGGAGGTGCATAGTTGAAACAAAAACAAAGTAGAGAGGGGGTGGAAGAGGAGAATTAAATATGGTCGTAGAGGGAGGCATGATGAAGGAAGGAGATAATTTTATCCGGAGGATTTTTCTGGAAGTACTCAGCAATTGAGTGCTATAAATATGCTATAAATATGCAATCAGATTGCAACTGAGGATGGGATGGAAGGGAGTTCAGGTCGCAGCACAATTTTCTAAAGGCTGGTCCGAATGCTCGCACTAGTTCTATCCTGCTTCAAGGATGAAACTTCTTCTCCTCTTAGGGACGAAAGACCTCTAAATAGGAACTAATATAAATAGTAACCCACTGCTAGTTATAACAAGAGAACAGGAAGCACCCTATTAATAATAACCGAGGCAAGACGTCTACAGAACATAGATTAGTCACCCGCAAAAGCATGCGAACAGAATCCGTTGGTGAACAGAGTAAAACTGTAAACAACGTCCAATACGTCATGAAGGAAACTTACAAGGTTCATCAGAGGATCGGGGCGGTTTAGATAAATAGAAGGAATCAAACCGTCTGTAAAGTTAAACTAAACAGAAGCTACCAGAACCGTGTTAGTAAAACATAAACAAAATCAAAGGTGCCAAAGTTCGGCAAGATTCCGTTAGCAAAACAATGAAAAAACAATCGCTAAACTAATGGCAAAGCTATGTGAGTAAAAATAAATGAAATAAAAAGATTTTGTTATTAAAAAGAAACAAATTAAACGTGCCAGAACAGCGGCCGAACAGTTTCAGGCTGCCATTAGGGCAGCTGCCTCCAAAAGACCCTGCGACACAAGGGATTTGCAGATAGAGGCCACACAGTCAAATGGAGTGCTCTTGGATTGTGGTGCAGTTTGCTGGAGCGTGGGATTGAGACTAACTCGTCCATGACTGGAAGCTCGTATGGAAAACCTGTGATAAGATTGAGCAGCTGAGGGAACCACAGTTGGCCGGGCCAGTTGGGAGCTACCAGAAGAAACATGTGACACTGATCGTACATCACCTTGCACAGTACTCTCGGTACCAGTGCAAACGGTGGGATGGCATAGCCCACGTAGTGGGTCCACCTGATCGTGAATGCGTCGACCCTTCAGACTCTCGGGTCGGGTGTCAGAGCGCAAAAAATTGGTAGTTTGTGGCTGTCCACGGACGCAAACAGATCTACGTCCGGGAGATCGAAGGTCAACCAGATCGCCTCGGCCACCCGCGGAAGGAGGGCCCATCCTGTGGGGGCTCCTTGGAGGATAACAGATATGCGATCGTATTCTCTTGCCTGGCAGATGGACCGCCTGGAGTGTGACCTTGTTCATCATGTACAAAGACAGAAGGGACTTGGCTAGGATCCAGAGTCTCCAGGATCTCTTCTCGTATGAGAAGTCTTGTTCCATACCTGTAGTAGGAAATGAATAAGAGCCTGGCGTACTGCCGCTAGTTCCAACAAATTGATGTGTCGACCGCACCAAGTGTCCATCGAAAATCCCGTGACTTGGGACCATGCTAAATGAGCTCCCCACCCCGTCAAAGACACATCGGTCACCACTGACACTGAAGGTCTGACGGGTGGAAAAATCACTCATGGTGACAGGTGAGAGTGGACGCATCACCACCAAATGTGGGGGACCACTGCCTGTGTATGGGGGACGAGGACACTGAGGTCCCTCCTGGATGGGACAAAATGATCCAGTAGATGAAATTGTAGATTCCGCATGTGAAACCAGCACATGGGGACTACATCTACTAGGCTGGCTAGGTATCCTAGGAATACCAGCCACACTCTCGCCGGTGACACTGGTTGCGAGAGGAGGACGTTGGCTCCCGCCCTCACGGCAAGGATCTGCTCCTCCATCAGTCGTAAACGACCTTGTGTGAAATCCTGGACTTCTCCCAGAAAGGTGGGAGTCTGAGAAAGAAATAGATTGAACTTGGCGAGGTTGATCACCCACCCTACAAGTCCTGAGCCACTCTTATGACTATGTTCGTGTGTTCGATCTACTGCGACAATCAGCTAGTCGTCTACAGTAGGTACATAAAGATTCTAATGCCTTGCTTTCGCAGGACGGCTGCTAGACCTCTCGTAATCCGGGTGAAGACCCTGGGGGCAGTCAATAGCCAGAAGGGCAATGCCTTAGACATGTAGAAGATGTACGTAATTCCCTCCAATTGGAAGGACAGAAAAAACCTGTGTTCCTTGAGCATCGGCACATGAAGATATGCGTCCGTGAGGTTGACGGAGATGGCCCACAGGCCCCTCGTCAACTGAGGAAGAATGGAGTGAAGAGTCTCCATCTTCAACTTCAATGGACGAATAAACTTGTTGAGTGGTCTGATTGATGATAGGGCGCCCCTTGTTCCCCTTCTTGAGGGCCAGGAAAAACGTGGACATTACGAGGTTCATGGGAGGATTCGAGATGGGGGGTGATGGCATTCTTCGCCATCAGCTCTCCGATCTCTGTCCTTTACAACTCTGCGTGGTCGCTTAAACGAGGCGTGGAGGTGGGGAAAAAGACCCCCTTGGGGCGGGGGAGTCGTGAACTCTAGACAGTAACCCTACCGAATGGTTCGTAGCACCCATTTGTCTGATGTGACTCTCTCCCATGCCCTTCCCCCACCCTCCGGAGAAAGAGGCACCCGCTCTGCAGAGGGGAAGGAGCGTTGACCGCTCTCTACCACATTCACTCTGCCGGTCCACGAAGTGGACTCCTGGCGAGAGGAAGAGGTTGAATTGGGCTCTGTTACTTCGTTACGGCAATAATTGGCCCGTCGCTGGGTAGGCGTACCCCGGCCCCGTACAGGGGCAGGAGGACGGCAACGTGCAGGAGGAGAAGAAAAAGGCTTCGTCCTCAAGTCTTAGTCTTCCGAAGATCGTCCAGTCGGTCGGCTTGGCATGACAGGACATCTCAGAAGTGACCTGCAAATAGGTCCAGTCCTTCTGTTGGTAAGTGCCGAAGGTCCATCTGAGTGGCTTCAGAGAGTCCAAGGAAAGGGAGAACATTCTCACGCCTCTCCATGACTACCTTTAGACTCTGGCGAGTTGGTCGACTGTCGCGTCGAGCAAATCCAAGAGCCCTGTTAACAAAGGTGTGGTCGTTGCCATACGGCGAGGGCTTGGTATTTAAAGCCTCGCCGTATGGTCCGGTCAACAGCTGTTAGGGAATCTTCCCTCTGCTGGACCGCACGATCAAGAAATTTCTTGGCCGCGGAGCTGGACACCGCTGCGGCGCCGCTCGCGGGCTGGCTGAGGAGTTGCCACACTCCTTCCGGGATCAAGGGGATACCTATGAGCGCCTGATAGACAGCTGGTTGGACACTAGTGGCCTTGTCAACCTCTTTGTTGTAGGCTGTCCAGTCCCTGTCCGGGGTCCTGGCACAATGCTGAGCCCTGGTCACCAGGGAGGCATCAATGGGGGAATTGTCTAGCCATTGGCTTAGTTTCCCTCGGGGCTGAGCTGAGCAGTCTACGCTGAGACTGTGGGCCAGCCTCTACGAGAGGTGCTCCTACAACATCCAGCTTAATTTCCTGTTCTAGGAAATCAAGGAGCTGGGAAACCAGCTCCCCTTGTAAAAGGGGGTCCACTTGGGGAGGTGGCAGGAAGAGGACCTCGTCCAGGACCCGGTAGGATATGGAGGTCCTGTCTAGTGCGGTATGCATCGTTGTTACACAGTGGCCTAGTGGTTAAGGCGTCGGGCTCTGGTGTGGAAGGTACTGGGTTCGATTCCCGGCCAGGCCAGTGTGTTGTGTCCTTGAGCAAGACACTTTATCTTCATTGCTTCAGTCCACCCAGCTGTAATGGGTACCTGTGAGGGCAGTGACAGTTCTATGTGTTTGGAGCCCGGCGCCTGTATATGGCTGCTGATAAAACGGGCTTGTGACTCCCCAGGGAGTGAGAAAGTTTTCAGGAGAGTTAAGACCCAGTGACCAGGGTAATAATTGTAAAGCACTTTGATAAAGTCTATGACAGTTTAAAAGCGCTATATAAGCACTACGATTTTTATTATTGTTACGGCACTGGGGGCAACTAGAACCAGGGCGGCGGGAGAAATCCTCTGTTCAAGGGGGTGGTCCCGTGCCTTGGGGGTGTCTGGATTCTCCACCGGAGGGTCCAGATCGTCCAAAAAATCGACATCCTCTCCGGAGGGATAGATGCCGCAGCAGTGGCAGCTGCCGGGGAGCGAGGTGCAGGAGGTGGTAGCCTCCGCTCCAGCGCCTGGGACACCAAAGTCTCAAGTGTCTGCTTGAGTGCTTCCTTAAAAGTGGGATCCTCGAGGGGATTTCCTGTGTCGCTTCCTTCGCCTCTGCCTGGACTCAGGGGAGGGCAAGAAAGAGTAGGACTGGTAACACCGACTCCATCCTCTCCTGTGTGTACTATCCTGTTCCCTGTCCCTCCTCCGGGGCCTGCCTCACACAGGAGACAGTGCGGGGGGAGGGGGGGGGCGGAGAGCCAAGCTCCGCCCCAGCATTCGGCACAAAAGGCATACGCTTACCTACTCAGCTGTGGGGGCCCGTCATCGGGTGCCCTGCTGAGAGTGGGCAGTGGCCTCGCCTCTCGGGTAGAAGGGGGCTGCAGAGCCATACGGAGCCGATCACTGGAGCCGTGCGGACCCTTGAAGGTAATGTAATGGATCAACAGCGGGCCGTAAAATTACTTATAACTCACTTATTACCTCTTTGGGCGCCGCCTTTTTGTGGCCCTACTGGTCCTTACATGGAACCGTGGTCCAAAGCAGTGTACAAAGGAGTTACCCACTAAAAATATATGCCTCACCGACTCAGTAGCGTCAAGAAGGGGGCGCTAGTGGTTTAATCTAAGGCACTTAGCAGATCAAGGTAGACTCAAGTAACTTACGTCCGATAGACCGCATCCGTGGCTCTGCCAACTCAGTAGCGTCGAGTCAGAGGCCTCCAGGGGGTGAATCAAGTTAAAGTTAACAAAGTAAACTACTAACACAGACCTCCACGGCTCAGTAGCGTCGAGACGGTGGTCATGGCGTCAGCAGAAACTCTACAACTATAATGATTTATATCGCTCCTTGGCATTTTGAAAAAATAAATATACATATATAGAAAATATATATATACTTACACCAAGGCTCCCCTATGGGGGGGATGTACTTACAACCCTTATGCGGGCGAGGTGGGTCTGCAGGAGACGTCAAACATAGTGAGGCAAGCCACAGCAATTTAGTTCATCAACAAATTTTATCAGAAAAATCACTATATAAAAAAAAAAATTAAACCCAAGAAAATGCACAAAAAGTAAATCATTTTAAAGCACAGGGAAAGCGTGGAGAACATAAACCACTTTGTAACCTGGTGTCTGTGGAGATAAAAAGAAAAAATTAAATCTCCTGAAAAGAGGACATTATGGAGACCCCTTCAAGGACTCTCCAACGCCCCAAAATTCAAGCTTCAAAATTAAAAACTCCTGTCTTAATTATATGTAAGAAAAATGAACACACGACATGTACTGATAAAGTTAAATAAAATATAGGCTCTCTTGTAACAACTGTAGCTTTTTGGAGCTGTATGAAGCTCGAACACCCTGTGGTGACATCCACCCAATACGCATGCGCCAACATCGAAAGAAGTTGGCCTAATACATACGAGAACCTGTACTGAAGATATTCTAACATGTTAATACAATGCAAAGTATAAGCCTAGGCTCTCTTCGTGGAAGGGTGGGGCCGAGGGTAAAGAACACTTAAACCCAGGGGCAATAGGTCCACTAAACAGGCACACTGGGTGCTCTAGGGACTAAAAACACCCTCGAAATAGCCACCCGTTTTGTACAGATGGAGACAAAAACACTCTAACTAAGTGTAGGCTTAATGGGAAAGTTCTGTGAGTCGGATCAAAGAATTCCCGGTCCCATGGCTACCTTGTCTTACCTCAGAAGACTTGAAAAGGCAAACAGAATAAGGCCGAACAGCATAAAAACCTGCCTGGTAGAAGCTGCAAGGGAGAAAATTGTTAGAAAAGGTTAAAATTTCTAAAAGAAAATTTGACTAGTTCCAGCAATGTTGTGATAACAATGCGCTGAATAGAAGTGAGGGTTAGTAGAGGTATTATGGAGGTCAAGGCTGGGCTGTTAACTACGTTTTCAAGGTCGGTTAGAAGTGCATTAGAATAAGGTCATGGACCAGATTGCATATTTATAGCATGAAAGGTAAGGTATAACTAGAAGTAAATTAAACAACTAATGTTATTGGATATGTGAAAAACAGTAAATACTAGAATTTGAGCATTCTGTAGAGCGCATACCTCCGCCCACAGTACATTCCCCATCCCTAACATACAGTAATCTACCTGAGAAATCCCAGGCCCACCAAGTATTATCCCGAAAGATTTATCAATTTTGATTTGTATTACCATTTGAATTCTAAAAACGTCAGGACCTTATAATTGATTTCTTCCAAGGTCATACAGTATCATTGTTTTGTGTATTTCCAGTGTTCAAGTTACACTCAGGCAAGATTCCCACTCCATCACTTCCCTTTCATGCAAGAAACCAATTGTTTTTATTCTCTTTGATACCAGAAACCACTCGATTCGTTTTTCTTCAAGAGTCCAGAATATTGATTGCATGGAAAACTTTCAGACCATTAATTCATTGTTCAGCACATTCCATGGGAAGGTTTCAACTAAGTCTTGACTGATCTCACCCTAAAACATACACCTGTTCATTTCTGCCTTTCCCCTGGTCCAAACTTTAATCACTAATTCCGTAAGCAGTAACAAAACCACATACCAAATTTAATCAAAATCCAATCATCCGTTCTTCAGATATGTTGATGACAAACAAACAAAAACAGGCAAAAACATAACTTCCATCCCACTCCACCAAACTCGTCTGTTTATCACAGGACGCTGTTACTCAGATAAAGGGTTATTGCAGTACCGTTGGTTCATCAGTTACATCTATGCACTTGGTAACTCTTCCTATACTAAACCAATTCAAGTTCTCAAAAAACAAAGACCACAATTTCTTTTGAACATATTTCGCATATTCTCTTAGAGAAGTTTTGACATTTTCTTCTTGACCCGTTGAGTAGTTTTTGGATTTCACCTAAAATAGTTTACCATTAAGGATCATGTTTGACCACTATAGTGGACCAAGGTATCATGAAATGGTCCAAGCAATTCCTTCAGGTCTCCAAAAAGAAAAACAGGCAAAGAAGAAAACACCAGACAAGAAAAGGGGAAATGAAAGAAATTGGAAAGGAGAGATGTGAAAGATGCATTTTCTATGGTGCCAGAAAGTAAAATATTTTTAAACACCTGTACAGCATGCAACATGTTAGTTACAGCCATCCAAGCCATTAGGCCCATACGACTGGTACATATTGTACCCTGTTTCCTTGGAGTAAACAGATGAGAGCACATGACTCTCCCTGGCCAGTCCATCGCAGCACGTTTCACATTAAGATGCGCAATTGTGGGGTTCCCGCACAAAATAATCAAATCCGCCACAAACAAATTGATAAGAGGGGAAATTCCCGCAAAGAAATATGAATGACTCAAACTAGATATATTACGATTTCAGAAGTTCCCTCTTTTCTGTACAAAATCACCCCCAAAAAATTACACTGGGGAAAAATCGCCCCAAATTTTGTAATGTTATCGTGAACACTGTATTGCAGATTTAACTCCTTAGCAGTGCTGGTACTCATTTTAACAGCTGAGTGGACTGGAGCAAGTAGAGTGTCTTGCTGAAGAACACAATGCAGCGCTTGTGGTGGTAATCGAGCCCATAACTTCCGCATATGAGCAAGACTCTGTAACACCTCTTCATGTATGCTTCCATGTATTATAATAATCATCAAAGGGAACCTGTAAAATAATGAGTCATAAAATATACATCATAAACCAGGATTATCACTTACATTTCCCTCATTGTCATCTAATACAGGATGCTTCACAAAATTTTTGGTGCCAATTCTGCTCTTCTGACTTTGAACCGTTCGTATAGTCTAGGATGAAAGAAAACATGAGGGTTAAAAAGATTTTTCTGATTTTTTCTGAATGCATCTCACATATTGGCCACACTTGAAATGGCAACCATAGGGGTAATTAGTGTTAGGCTGCATAGGAAAAATCTAAAAAAAATATAAAAAAAGAATTCTTATTTAAAAATTCTTGCATCACTGGTCATGAAACTCTTTAAAATGGCAAAATGAATTCGAATTTATCTTCCCATTTTTAAGAGTTTAATGACCAGGGATGCAAGAGCTTTTAAATAAGCATCAAAATTCAACAAAATTTGAGGTTTTTCCTATACAGCCTAACACTAATGGCCCTTATGATTGCCATTTCAAGTGTGGCCTATATTATAGTGAATTAACTAACTCACAAGATGAAAGTTGATCTGTAGGTAACAAAATCAGTTACGAGGTTGCAGTCAATTCAAAGTTCCCACAGGGCACAGTACTCAGCCAGACCTGCCAACCTTTAGGATCACCAAACTGTATTCTGGAACTACAAAAGTTGTATTTTTGATAAAAAAAAACTGTACTCTTTAAACAAAATGTACAAAACAAAGGTTTACTGTGGCTGAAAATAAATTACCATTATCAAAGCCATACTTAAACATTATATCACTCACAAAATTACCGCTTAATACAAATTACAACATGCTTGAAACACTGTTAAAACTGCGTGTATTACAATTTACACATGTAACATTAGTTACCCGACCACGTTTCGTTGGTGTATAGGCACCGTGACAATCATTCATCTCTCGTATGCAACGTTCTGATTGGCTACACTCGGACGAAAAATTGTTGTTTACATCCCATGCACCAATCACGGATGCCCTAGCTTAAGGTAGGTTGCCTTATGCATAATTAACTTGTAGTCTCCTAGTCTTTTTGGCGGCAGCCGCAAATCAATCTGAATTTGAATCAGTTAAGTCAGCAAAAATCCTTCAAGAGGACATGAACGCCAAGCGAGCGTAAAAAGTATGAGTAAAATTTTTTTAAACAATTTAAAATAATTTATAATAAAAAAATTAATAAATAAATAAATCGTATTCTGGTGCAAAAAAACGTACAATCGTATTCTCAACATTTTCCCGTATTAAATACGGCAAAATCGTACTAGTTGGCAGGTCTGCTCAGCCCCTTACTGTTCCAATGTCTCATGAACAATTTACCCTGGCCAGTAAAGACACTACAACTCTTCGCAGAGGACTGCCTTTTCGCACTTTGCGGGATCACCTTGAACTTGAAGTTTAACTGCAAGTGGACCTTGATCAGTGGGCTCAAAACTGGTGCGTGGGATATAATGCAAAGATATGCTACATCCTCTCACCCTACAAATTGTACAGTTTAAAGGATTAGTTCAGGGGTCAAGCAAGTCCATCACTCAAAATGGCAACCATCCGGTCATTAACGTTAACTATAAGGCTGCATAGAAAATACCGTGATATTCGAAGAAAATTCATTACAACAAATATTGCCGCCTGTCGGTACTTCTAATATGCTATCAAAATTCAGAGATAAATATTTTTCACATGTATCCCATTTCAGAAAGATTCAAATTCCACCACCCAATCGATGAAAAATTGTCAAATTTTATACTGTTGTTTCGTCTGTTTCTCTGTCGATGACTATGTAGACTACTTTCAGTCGTTTTCACATTGAGCAATCTGCATCTCATTATGCACTCTATGATATGATCATCAAATGTCTGAAATTGGTACAAAATGAGAAAAATTTGTTGCCTTTTTTTTTTTTTTCCTTCGAATTTTGACCCTCTATCATTGTTGTTTCTCTCCAAGTTGAGTCCAACTTTTACAAGTGCAATTGGAAACAAACTGGATTACAGTAAGTGTTTTGATTTTTCAGTGAGGAGTTGAGTTTGATAGATCAAAAATAAAGGCTCCCAGAAAAACCCAGAAACTTTTTTGGAAGACGTGTTATAAAATTCCAATGACTTTTGCTTAGTGTGTGGTGCATCTTTTTCAATGGATATGGACACAGTAGATTTGGAGATCTGCTCTATTTGGGTACGTGAACTCACACTACTACTAGCAAACAACTGAAGTGTCACTGCTAAACCATTTTCGGAGTGATCAACAGCGACACAGATGTATGAAACAGCAGCGTAAATTTTGTGATTTTTCACCTCTTAAATAAAACTGAATAGGCACTTTTTCCAATTCTTTCTTCTCGTATTTTCGTTTGAGCTTTGTTACACTTTAATGGTACAGCTGCTGTACATGTAACTTGCATATCATTGGTGCATGGACTTCAGGGTGTTCGCAGGTTTGCCAAAACAAACAAAACTAGGCCCTAGGTAGTCCGAGATTCCTCTGACAGTGTGCATGGCATCCATTTTCATTCAATTTTTTACATTTGTTTATTAGTCCCCAACACACTGAAATATATCATTTGTATCAGCACCATATCAAAGCTACAGTAAAGGATTCTCGAGCTAGGTCTCTAGGGCACACAGGTGTTCCTAGCAATATCACAACACATTATATATATATATATATATATATATATATATATATATATATATATATATATATATATATATATAATGTATATATATATATATATATATATATATATATATATATATATATATATATATATATATATATATATATATATATATATATATATATATAAATATATATATATATATATATATATATATATATATATATATATATATATAAATATATATATATATATATATATATATATATATATATATATATATATATATATATATATATATATATATATATATATATATATATATATATATATATATATACATATATACAAGTATATATATATAAGTATATAGGTTGCGATAACCCTAGGAACACCTGTGCTAGGGCAGGCCTATTTTTTCTTTTATGAATAAAGAACATATCATTATCGAGCTTCTATGAATTTATCATATACTGTATATTGGCTGAACTACAGAATACTCTGCACTTGAATAAGTATCAATAAGCATCCATGTAGCCGTAGTGGTAACTTAATCCCACTTCTTTGGAAACACTTCCTGTTCATCTCTGTAACCTCTGATCGCTATGTGCAGGTCATGCTGCATTGACCTCAATATTTAAATATGCATCGTTCTTCAATCAAGCTCCAGCCTCCTTCTCACAGCGACTGGGCATCCAGCATCCAACCTCAGTAATATTACAAAATATGTCCGAGTTTCTTGTCCACTGTGACAGGTCATCCGGCATCCAGCCTCAGCGACATTCTGAAATAGTTGATTCGTTTCACTGAGACTGGACATCCGGCTAACCAGTGACGTAAACAAGATGGTGTAGTCCCGATTTTAGGACTAAGGCGGTTTCCACGTTAAAACAGATAGGACGGAGTCTCACTCTGTATTGCATGTAGTGCATAGCATGTAGGGCATACAGATGGAGATGTTATCTCACTATTAGTCAGTTCCCAGCCTCGCGTTACTGAGGTATTGTGACGTCATTCTCTTCGAGCAGGACTCTGCCCACTTTGAGATTTACGGTGTTTTCGCGACACTCATCACTGAACATGCAAGACTTTCAATGCTTACCACGTGAAGACGCTTAAGCAGGCAAGATGGCGAGGTGAGAGGAAGTGCATTCGTTTTTCTTTTGATTGATACCACATTTTCCATGTTTTTTCTGACCATTATTGAGTTATATGTTTTTCAGAATGGTATATTGAAATATGGGCTTAATTTTAGGCCAGATATTTGCCGAACCACTGACTGGTTTCCTCCAAATTTAAGTTATATTTGTATCTAAATAGTTAGAGAAGATGTTACGCTTTCCAGGCCCGGTGCTAATTATAATAATATTTTAATGTTTCAAAAAATGGATTTTGTTAGGTCAAATCACAGCATCATGGCTGCCCAAAAGGCTTTCTCACTTGTTTAAGCACTTGCTATTTGTTGTAACTCCTAAGAATAAGACTTTTAAGTGCAGCCTGTAGACAGTGTAGTGTAATTAATTTAGGCCCCTAATGGATAAAATTTGTTTTAACGTTAGCCTAACTACTGGCCCATCTTTGAAGATTAAGTCACAGTGTTACTACACTAGCCAAGGCCTATTTTTAAACACTAACTTAGACAGTTAGATGCAAGTTATGATCTACTTATCAAAGTGATATGTGGAAACTGGGACCAGAATTTCTAGAAGGATTGCAGAAGATTGTTATAATGATTAATTTCTCTAGAAATTCAAAACAGAGAGAAATCAAGTTTAAGAAATCAAATATCTTGTCTTTTGTTCTGCATTTCCATGTATATTTGTCGTTTGGTAAATATAAATTCCAGAATTTTTGGAAGGATTGAAGAAGACTGTTATAATAATGATTCACTTCTCCAGAACTTCAAAAACACTGAGAAATCAAGTTTAAAAAATCAAATGTTTTGTCTTTTGTTCTGCATTTCCAAGTATTTTTGTCATCAGGTAAGAAAAGTATAAATTCCAGAATTTTGGAAGTATTGTAGAAGACTCTGTTAAAATTATTCATTTGTTTAGAATTTCAGAAAAAGATGAATCAAGTTTAAGAAATCAAGTGTTATTGTTATCTTTTGTTCTGCATTTCCATAGCCTTTTCTTCATATTTTCTCCCGCCTTTTGGAAATATCTATTATGGAAGAGTTGAAAAAAAAATTAAAACAAATCTCTAACCAAGAAAGACCATCAAGTGGACGAGGTGTCAGGGTGACAACTGCAGAGAGAGATGAACAATTTTTCAACAAAAAAAAAAAAAAACTGATTTCTGGAACGTTTCCTTCATTCTCTGCAGGCTAACTAGAGCTTGATGGGAATTTTCATGTTTTAATACCTTTGCTTCCAATTCAAAAATGTACTTGAAGTGGAAATCAGAACAGCTTCATATATTACCTTTGTGAGATAATTTTCAGGAGCATGTCAATTACATACAGTTGGTGGATAAACACCTCTGAGAGAAAAACATTTCTCTCAGTTTGAATGGTACAGTAATAATCTTAACAAACTGGACCAAACTGAAAAATAATGCACAATTGATTTCGTAAATTTATGGTCTTGATGTGTGCATTACTTATTACATTTTTATTTTATTGCTAACAATTGTTTAATACATTTGAATAGTAATTTGATCATATGCTGAGATCTGATAATATATTTGAAAATGTGAAAGGAAGATGATATTTGCATTCCTTTTGTTATTTTGATGTATTTAAGAGAGCATCTTATAATAAATCTTGCTTTTCCAAATTGTACAATAACATTGGTAGTCAGCAGAGTAGCAAAGAGGAATCGCGGGCTCTGGGAGGAACTGAGAATCTGGGCACCAATATAATTTGTACGGTCCCTCATGACTCGGGCCTTCTAGGACACCAGGCCCAAGGGGCATTGCACCAGTTCACCCTCCCCTTCCATGTCAGCGCCCTGGCAGAGTCAACGGGAGGAATCGCAGGCCTGGGGGAAACTGAGAATCCAGGCCCCAATATAACTTGTACGGTCCCTCATGACTTAGGACATTGGGCCCAGAGAAATTTCCAACGGTTCGCCCACCATATGTTGGCGGCCCTGGTAGTCGGTAAAATTTGATGCCTTATATTGAGATTACAGCTGCCCAAAGTAACACTAACTTTTGTATTCAACGCTAACTAAGCTTGGGTATTATATGGATATTATTCGATATTGACCCATATCGATATGGTCCATATTGAGTTCAAGGGTGATATCGATATGAGGTTTTCCACCAATATTGTACTATACATGAAATAATAATTAAGTTCACATGACAACCAAACATGCACCTTTCCTCATTATACAACCAAAAGTTTGTAATTTGTAAAAATATCAAAGTTGCAGGCAGTCAATAATGTTAAGAGTTGATTAAGTCATCAATATTTCAATAAATATTACCCAAAATTATGTTCCACAGGCAGAAAATTCTTAATTCCAGACATACAGTACTGTACTCTGTATGTACAGGCCGCTATGGACATTGTGCAATAATATAAGTTAATTTTCATGATTTGGTTGAGCAATTGCAATCAATGAGATTTTAAATCCTATTTTACATCACATCTAAATTCCTCAAAAGGAATACTGCATCCCCAAATGTATGTAAAAAAGCCTTAATTGACACCTGAAAGTAGATTTTATCCACAAAACTAGAAGGTTTTATGCTTAAAACTAAAAGATATTTCCCACTAATTAGTCCGTTTACACATCAGACTTTCTGTACAGTAAGCAGCACAAGTACAAACAGTGTCAGAGCCCACTCATCCGATTTTTAGAAGCAGAGGACATTTTCTATAAATATTTATTCACTTCTGAATGTCTAGGTCTTTCAAAAGGAGTGCAAAAATGATGCCCTTTTAGTAGGAAATTCAAAACAAGTGGGACCTAGCATTCAAAGGTAAAGTTGGCCCGTTTTCATTTACAAAAAAACAACTGGTGTTCCACAAAATAGTAAAAAAAATGATATGTTCAAACCTATGATTTTTTTTTTTTTAAATGTTTCTCTAATTTATTTTTTGAGAAAGAGACAATGTAAAAAATTGATTCCCTTAATAATGGGTCTTATTTCAAGATTTATGTAAATATTTCCCATTCAATTCTGTAAATGTACTTTTTTTGTGCTGGAGCATTATTAGGCCTGGTACAAAACAGTTATATTACGTCTTGCAATTTGCATATCGATATTTTGATATTCTCAATATATATATATCGATATATATATCGATATTGTCTGAAGGTAAATATCACCCAAGCTTAACTCTAACTCGAGTAACCCATCTAATTTCATAGTCATTGTTCGAAGAGCATCCTCGAGGCAAACCTGCAGTATATTTCCACATTAATAGCACTAAGCATTGTCCTGAAGGTCACCTTCCTGGGTGGTGGGGGCACAAGGCGGGTAAAGAATCTTGAATAGGGGAGTTCTGTCATTGAATATTGCTGTTCATCTGCAAGATCATGAAGATTAACCATTAGCTTGGTACTCTCTCACATATTTTTAATAATTCCCCAAATTGAATTAATTTGGGTTCCCTTCCTGTAGAGCTGTGACCGTTTAGCGTGTACACGCTACACGCTTGCAAGTCTTGTAAACGTTTACTAAATACTTCATTGCGAGTAATCGTTTTTCATACATTATTGTGTCTTGCCGTTGAAAATCAAAATTCATGATTCAAATCACACACACACACATTCGGCTGACAAAATTCCACTCAATGACTTTTTACAAACTAAACTGTAAACCCGATTAGCATAATCCTTTTTAAATGTGCGAATCACAAATGTGCAGTAATCACCAGTGAATGGGGATATTATGCACTTTGATTTTGCCGAAATCTGAGTAAACTAACTTGTAAAATGCACCGCGAATGTGCAGCAGTAAACAGTGAGACTAACAAAAGGCCTAACGTTAGGCCATAAGGCTTTAAATCCCACGCTATCAAGGCCTGTTTTATTGACAAAAAAACACTTGAATTGTGACAATCAGTACATTTACATGTAAATATTACCCGAGTCAAATAAATTTTGCAAGAAAGAAAAAATATTGCATAATAAATAAACAGAAAAAGATTTTAACAGAGCTAAAATTCTGCATGCTTCGCAAAGATGGCGGTCATTTTTTTTGAGAGGACTGATATTTCACAACTTCCTGGTGGTGGTGGCGCAGTTTTGAAATGTTTTACGGCGAGGTATATCATAGGCCTCAGTATGCAAGATTTTCACAAACTTTGAAAGTCGCAGCAAATAGGACAAAAATGTTACGCGATGTTGAGTTTAAATGACATCGAAAGGAAGTTATCTGTTCTTTATAAACTGAATTTCCATGCATATTTTCCATAAAAATGATGATTTATACTGTAGAAGTAAACTCTTTACGATTTGGAAAGCAAAACTCAGCGTCTATTTGGGCAATGCAGTCAGTTCTTTTGCCATACTGGTTGCACGATTTTTTTACTTCGCCTCGTAGTTTTGGAGCAATTTTGGTGTATTTCCAAAAATTACGGTACTAAACTCGTGTACACGATACACGCTCGCTTTTTTTGGCGTGTACACGTTTACTAAAATCCCTAAACGTTCACAGCTCTACCTTCCTGCCATGCCAGAGATCCATAATATCGGAGGTTAGTGTGATAGAAAAAAAAAGTCGATCTTAACAACTCCCTGGGAATACAACTTGCACTTTCCCATTGCTAATTCAGCCTGCGGTACTGTTTTGCTTTTCTAGCTCAGTTTATTATACAGTGGAGCATGGACTCCTTGGCATCGATTGAAAGTCTCATTGCAATAGTTTATTCAACTCAGGATATTTGCAAAGGAAATATCTAATGCAACATATTTGCTGTTTTTTGGTATATTCACACCTCACAGGTACTGATTTATTCAATGTCATGCCCTCCTTTATTCAGTGCATAACTTAACTCCCCTATATACCAATAACCAACTTATTTTCCATAAAGTACCAACTTTGACAAGTTGCTGTTGAGGACAACTGAAATTGTGAAAGAAACAAAATTTGGGATTCCGGGACAATTTGTCGTGAAACTACTTTCAATGAAACCACTGTCGTAAACAAAACCACCTGACGGCACATCGGCCAATCACAATGCATCGCTACACGTGTGCTGAAAGTGAAAGTCAACATGGCTACTCGTGGAATTGGTGCTGAACTTGCAAACCACTTACCCGATTTCTCTGATTTTCATATATTCTGATAGAAAAGAATCGTTTCTATCACATAATATGCAAAATCGTGTGGACCCAAAACCAAAACTTTTAACCACGTTTTTCCCGAAAATTTATTCGCCATAAATCCCTCCAATTTTCATGCCGAAATATATCAATATGTTAATAGATAGTATTTACAACCCTTTATCTGCCTAAATTTCATGTAATGATAACGTTTTTTGCCGCAACAAAGCTGTAATCACCTTCGAAAAACAGTGTTTTACTTTTAGCTCATTACATATTCATAAATCCAAATAGGCCTACGCGGAATACGCACAAAAGACTTTTATGGCAATCCTAGGCTATATTATATACTTAATATAGTGCCTAGGCCTATACAGGGAGTTGTTAACAACTCCCTGGCCTATATTAAGTATATAGCCTAGGTTGCCATAACGCTAGGAACACCTGTGGCCGCAATCGACATAATCTTCAACCGGGTGTCTTTTTATGACGTCATAGCAGAGCAGACGCTTTTAGAACAATGACGTAATTTTTTGTATTATTCTCGTAATATTGAACAATGACAGAATGAACACTCGCGGCTTGTAAACACACGTGGGTCTGTGGTCAATTGTGAGACGACTACGGGAGGTGAAGGCTGAACTTGGTGAATTAGTGTAAAACGGAACTAATTATTCTCAATATTGAAAGCGAGCATGAAAGAGTCAAGTTCGGGACCCTTTTGTACCAGAATATTATAGATTTGGGATATTTTGTGATGTTTTCCAAAAAGTACCATCTAATATCTCTCGGATGATGGTACTTTCGATAGGGGTGACCAGCGGTTTTGGTCTTTTTTTTTTAGGCCGATGTGAAGAGGTGTTGTACATGAGCACATTTTAATAATTTTATTGACGCCGTTAGTGTCCTCCCTAACTCACTATAATAATTGTCCTCCCCCTTCCCATTCAATATTGGCTATTGTTACTGTTTTTCCTGAAATTTACGTTAAGATAGGAATACATTTAACATTGAAAGGGAGGATAGGGGTTACAATTCTCGGCAAAATATTAAAGAAACATGGCACTATAACATATGAAGATCTTAAAAAGCTGAAGTGTTCCAGCCGTTTGTCTCAAAATTGTAGGCCTAGGCCTACTCCCAATAAAAAAATATATCCCATAATATTTCCTTCAACTTATGATGATCTGCAAGAATTTAAACTGCAGTCACAAATGCTAAATTAACCCTGTCAACGGTAGGTAAGGAAGTTTTGGCATTATACGGAACCCCCCACCCAAATCCTATCACGGACCCACCCGCCTGAATCCCAAATTCTATCACCCCCAACCCCAAATCATCCCCTTCCCCTCACCCAAATCTCGAACTACCCTGAATACCAAAACATATGTCACTGACCCTTATTCACCCCCACCCGTGGGTGGGGACTAATTATTAAGTATAGGGGATAATTATTAGGTATAGCCTAATCTTAGACCCCAGATAGTCTAGGTCATTCTACTTCCATTCAACAAGTTGGAAGTTCCAAGCACTTGTATGACACCTGATGAAATCACTCCACCTATTCAGTGCTGTCATGCAAAATAAATGACACACTAGCCTATCCATTTAATAGTACCTCAGACTCCATAACAAACGCTATTTAGAATTAGCTATCAGTCATAGTTGTATAGTAAGCTTGCTGCCTATGGATACAACTAACCAGGGAGTTGTGGCCAACGCTAGTGTTACTGCTGTTAACGTGCGTGGGACGCGGGAAACATATAGGTCTATCCCGCGGGAAACATATAGGTCTATCCCGCGGGAAACATATAGGTCTATCCCGCGGGAAATTCACAAAACCTTTAATCAGATGATGTATCACATAACAGTGTGCGCAGAATCATAGCAGTATAGTGGCGTTTGCATTATAATTTGCGACTTTAGTACGACATCACTCTGTGTAAGCTGCCGTAACAAGAAATGACGTCAAAAAGCCATGAGGAAAAGACACCCGGTTGAAGATTATGTCGATTGCCCTGTGGCCTAGGCTAGGCAAAAAGTATTGACAGTTGTCTAACGTTAAGCCTTGGAAGAATTTAGGCTAAAAGAACTTAAGATTCTAGAAGAACATCTTAATCTTTATTTCCGATCAAACACCGAGCAGTTAGGCCGTGATCAACACCCTCATACTTACCATTTTCGCTAAAAGATTCACCAACCCTTCTCGGCAAAAGGCAAAAACTGTATTGGCGGCCCTACGTTTGGGCAAAAATTAAAAAGACACGGTGTAATTGTATTGAGGTATTTACTTTTAGTGAGGTATTTTAGCACGCATTGGTAGCACCATACCAGTCTCCCAAAACTACACGGCCGAAGTCACCCAAGACACGTTCGGACCTGGAAGGCCAAGCGTCGTTGTGACTGGGTAGCAACTTCAGTTTTTCACTGGTACGGTGTGTATGGGTCGCCGCCAAAATTAATACAACAACAAATTCAACTTAAAACAAACAAACAAGAAATGAAACAAAGCAAAGATTAAACAAATTAAAGCTCGAAAACGAACAATTTACAAGTCGGGTTCGAACAATTTGAAAAATATAAACTGATGAGTTGAAAAATGTGATCGGGAAAACTTGAGACATTTGAAAAGTTAGAACTTTTAAAATTTCAACAATTAAAAACTGTAAACTTTCACAAGAGTCAGATATATATCAAAAACACTGATGGGAAACAAATTTAAAAACAAAAATACCCATTATTAATAATTAACATGATCAAATGACGAGAAAATCCAACATTGAGAAACGAAGAGATCCATCCCCGCGAAACTGATACAACGAACAATTTGAAAATTGAAACCCAATAAACAAAGACAACCAACACCGACCGTATGACCAAACAACCAAGACATTCAAAACCAAAACTGTCATCGACAATATTTGATTCAAAATCAAAACGGATTTGATCAAAAAAGCGATTCAAAACCAAAACGAATTTTATGAAGTATAGAGTTGGGTTGACATACCGTTTTAAATGCGGAATAGTTAGGTGTAGATGTTACATAGGTATATTTGTTTTCTATTTCTTTATTCTGTACACTCTATATGTAAGTAGGATTTTCACCCCGTACGGGGATCCAGGCGGCAATTTCAGGATTTTCATCAACAAGGGTTGACATCAGTGGCGTAGCCAGAGGGGTGGGGGAAGATCGGCCCTTCCCCCTTACCCCCCTTACCCCCAACATTTTAATCCGTCGGTTCAGATTGGTGCCGTCGGTTTAACAGGCTATTACATTCCAGGTGCTTATTATAGATTTCATAAGGGCGAGAGCCTCCGAGAGCTTCGCCCCCTGGACCCCTACCAGAGCTTTGCCCTGAACCCCACCAAGGGCCCTTAAGCGGGCCCCTAGACCCCACGCCGACAATTTGGCGCTTTGCGCTTTGATTTTGTGTTTTGTATATGGTGTATTATAGCTATCTTTTCAATGAATTTTGACTTGTATAATACACCTTCTTACTATATGCGTTATGACATATTTTGCGAGACATTTTGCGAGACCTTCCGGGGGCTTCGCCCCTGGACCCCACCAAGGGCCCTTTAGCGCGCCCTGGACTCCACGCCGACAAGTCAAGCGCTTTGCGCTTGAAGTGACATCACTTAATATCTTGTCGGTTCGATTCGATTTGCGCCCCCCCCCCCCGCTTCTTCCCATCCCAAATATAAAAATCCTGGCTACGCCACTGGTTGACATACCCTTTTAAATGCGGAACAATAAAATGTGGTTGTTACTTACAAAGGTCTATTTTTTTTTTTATATCCTTTTATTTTGTACGCTCGATGTGAGATATTGACCCCCGTACAAAGGGGTCTAGTTGTGAGTTTATTTTGTCCTCAATTCCAGGAACTTTGTTTAGTTTAATCAAGGACATCCCGCGCAAAAAATTGGGATTTCGTAAATGAGCTCGAAGACATTGATTGATATACGTATGAAGAGGCTTCTTCGTGATTTCAAGATGGGTGCAACGTTTTTCTTTATAATATATCATAAGTTTTCTGTAGAGTATGAAGCCAAAGACTATTCATGTATACACAAGCTATTCGAACTTTTTGTCACAACATTTTCTTTCTATGATATGAAACACTTTCCTATGCGCTTGGGCGCACATTACATCCGGGAGATGACGTCATTTGCTGGAGTGAAAAACATACCTTTGCGAAATACACGTGGGAAATGTCCATATGCGTTTATTGTGTGCCGTACGTATGGCATGTAAACAAACACAGCTGTTCGCTTTGTTTTCACTCCAATAAGGGAGGGGGTGGGGTGGAATGCGCGCGGTTGCTATGCGGTCTGATGACCTCAGGTCACATTTCCGACCAAATGAATACAGAAATAAATTTAAAATAGCGTCATTTTATGTCGCTATGTTGTTTTCAGTAATAGGTTTATTTTCTTAACAATTGTATGTATTTCTTTGAACGTTAATTGGTTCATGGTTGTTTCTTTATGATTAGAAACCTGGTAGGAATAACATATCAACATGATTTTTGTACCAAATTGTTTCTAAATGTTTTTTCTTTCTTATGAAAGGTTACGAAAAAACATGGTAATATTCCTTTAATATATCAGTCAATGGGAAATTTCTCGTCCAATTTTCGGAAAATGTTATTTGTTTGGCGGCAATTTAACTTTAATTTTCAGTAAATGTTCTTAAATTTTCTGGAAATTTCCTTCAACATTAGGAAATATATTTTTCGAATTTCTTAAATTTTATGTGAATTTCCTTGAATGTGTGGGAATTTTTTTTTCAATTTTGGGCAATTTCCTTACTCGTACGATTTTTGGAAACTTTCCTTCAGTTTGGGGCAATTGTTCTTTCATTTTCGGTCACTTTACATATTTAAGAATTTTCTTTTTTTTCTCCAAATTTTTAGATCTTCGGTAAATCGAAGCATGCCTATTAAGAACAGAAATGTTCCTATAAATGGGAATATTTTGCTACATGAAAGCCGCCATTTTTGTAATATTTCCCATGATCCTTTGCTATCCCAACGTTAAAGCCATGCAATGTTACAAATTTCAAATTTGAAATACGTCTGGGGAAAATATCTTTGCCAGGGGAAACTTGAAACGCGTGAAAATACCTTCATTACTGTCATGGCTAAAACAAGCTCACATTTAAAATGCTCACCACGCCATTTTCGAAATATTATAAATAATAGACAATACAGCTAGGCTTTTTGGCGCGAAACAGCCATTTTAATATTTCAACAATTATTATTATTATTTTTTTTAATTAGAAACTATATGACATTTTATCGCAACATCTAAACAATATGGCTGCATGACTTCAATATCATCGTGTGTTATAAATATTCCTATTAATAAGCATGCTGTCGGACTGCCTAATCAGTGAAGTAACATATCCCGGTTTGCATGGTTTGGGAATGTTCCTTGATTCTCGTGCAATTTTTGGAAAATTTCATTTAGTAACACAAAGAAATGACGCAAAGTACGACGTCATATAGTTATATAGCAGTATAGGTATCACTTTATGTCGGCAAAATTTCCTTCAAATTCGCCAATCACATCTATCTCGATCTGTCGGTACTCCCCTAACTGGACAATATGTTGTCTATTAAAAGTATTTATTTCCCTATTTAGACGATACGAAAGTTCCCTCAATATGTAGGGAACTCCTCCTGTTTGTTGTGCCAAGAATGATGAACCTGTCATCATTCTTGGGACATTTCCAGCGGACCTTTCTGAGATTGGCAGTTCCATAAAATTAAGGGAGGAACAGGGAATGACTATGTTTATAAGGTACCTCAGGAAGGTTGAAAGCATGAAAAAAAATTCCATTCAGTATTATAGCTGTTTTATGCAAACCATGAAGTCAAATATTCTAGCTTGATTTACACAGGCGCACGGGGTGGGAGTGGAGGGGGTTGCAGGCCGCAATTTGTACAGGCAAATTTTTGACATTTTTATAGATAGATAAACGTACAAAAGAAGTTAAATTTATTATATTGATTAATCAGAAATGGGAGAATTGACAATTCAGATGTTAACTTTGCGTTTTCGATTCAATTCTTAAAATAGATCATGTTGGACAGATGTGTCCATGTTTATCATTAACAACAAGTTCTACTTCATGCATGGCGGAAAACTGAATTGTTTTAAAAAATCGTTGCTGACTGCATTGACCATTTGAAGTATCTAATAAGGAAGTATAACGTACGCCAACGCCAGGGGCAGAGATGTCGGGGAGCAAACCAGGATGATGACAGGATGATGTGATAATAAGCTTTATAAACAATTTTGTCATTATTGATACATATCTGCACATTTGGACAAGGGTGCAGATTCTTCTGGTTTAAGGAAGCGGGGAGTATGGGAAAAGATACACTCTTCCCTATTTCAATTGGGAAATTATTATCATAATATTTAAGAAAATTTGGTAAAATCATTGACAATTTTGTGAAATTTGTTAATATTTTTCGAAAATGAAGGACATTTCCGAAACTTGCAATTGAATTGCGAAAGAAGGAAGAAAACTTTTCAAAAATAGAAATGAAAGGAATTTTCCGAAAATTGCAGGATGAAGCTAATTCCTCAAAACCTGCAAGAGATTTTTCGATAATTGAACAAAAGCTACCGAAAATTGAAAACAAATTGCTCCCAAATTTCTGAATATTGTACGAAAATAAAGGAAACTTCTTAAAGATTGAAGAGATTTACCAAACATGAAATTTCTCAAAAATATACATAAAACGTAATTAAAAATTATCTCATTTAAAAAAGGACACAGGGTGGGTTAGTTTTTTAAGTGTGGTTGCACAGAAACTAGTGTGATTACACACATCTACTTGTACAGTTGAATCCAACAATCTACATGATCTAGATACAAAGAATATGAGTAAACTAAGTATAGAATATTCACCATAGTCAGTCATCATGCGTTCTTGAACTTTCCAAAGAATACCGTAACCCTTACTCTACCCAAAGAGCTTCCACGCAAGCTCTTTGCTCTACCTGCCTCCCAGCACTTTTTTGTTTTGAAAACGCACGTGGAAGGCGGGTCAAAGATGGGCCACCCGAAACCGCGATAATATCGCTGCGTGGTTGAGTAAGGGTAAACAGGGGCTGATTATTGAAATGATCCTTTGTCTTACGAGCAAGCAGACTCAGGCTTGTTCCGCTTTAATAACCCATGCTGCACATATTTTTGCCGCCCATGCTGCACATATTTTTGAGTTGGCACACTTGTCGCGGGTTGATTAACCCTTACTCTACCAGCACTTTTTTGAAGCAATGCTGTTGATGAAGAATGAAAGAATTTGGAAGTTGAAGAATGAATGAATTGGAAGAAATAAATTATATTGGAATTTTTTTAAAGAAATTACCAGGCACTTCGTCTTACCATGGAAGTAGGTCTCTTCTACTTCCATGGTCTTACAAGGCTAAGGTTAAGATATGGAAACTTTAGTATTAAGTGCGATTAATAGGTGAACAGAAAAAAAGAAGAAAAAAAAAACGTTTTCAATGCCCTCCTGAATTTTAAGTGGGGAGGGAATTCTAAAGTTTTAGACCGTCGATACTAAAAGAACGATCTACAAATGATTTACGATTAGTGAAAGGAACCTTAAGTAGTAAGCCTGCTGAGGACCTGGTGGAGTAAGTGGGGTCTTAACCAGCGATGTCGGAACAACGGAGGAAACTGTCCTCTTGCCCTCTGTAAGGGGGCAGGAGGTGTCATTTTGAAAGTTGAGGGCAAACGGGATAGGATGTACCCTTGTGAAAGTTGAGAGTTGACTGAGGTAGAGGTCCCTTTTCAGAAGGGCACCTCCTAAAAATATGAAATTATCCAAGCTTATTCGTGAAGCTTGAAAAATAGAAATGCACTCACAAATCCATCCTACATAGTGAATACTACTTGTATCAAACATTTAGTATTTGGCACAATTAAAGCATGTCATTTACCAGGGGCCCGACACCGAGGGCCGTGTTGGGAGGGGGACACGGCCCCGGTAATTAATTTAGCAGTAATTTTAAGAGTAGGCGTCTTACCTATTCGCCTAATAGGCAATTGCCAACAATGGTCCTGGCCCCACAATCTTTAACTCATAACCGGTATTTAATTACCGAAAGTGGGGGAGAAGTGAAAAGTAAGTGGGTGGGGAGGGAGGGGGGAGGGTGAAGGCTCAAAATCACGCTAAGACAGTCCGGGAGCAACCCGAAAAACTGGGTATTTTGAAATACCCCAAAAATGGGTACTTTTATGTTTTACGTCATCGCATTAGCCTACACATTTAACTAGCCCACACTAAACGTATGGTGATTTCCATTTTCCGCTCCGTATTGTCCAAAATTTCCCTGGATATCCTGAAATTTTGGAGACGGATAGTAAATAGCTTTTCAAAACTTTTTGCCGCTGCATTTCAAAATTCTTCGTCGCCTTTTTGAGGAAATCAATAAAACAGATTATAAGCAATCAAACCAGATGTGTAGGAACCGGGCGCACGGGCACATTCCCCCACTTCTTCGAAAACTGACAAAAGTGCCCATTTTTTTTTAAATAAAAAGTTCCCCTCAATTACTGTCAAAGAAGTGCCATCATTTTATTTTGTGCCCCTCCCTTCTTGCCACGAGTTCGTTCTTACACCCTGGTCTTCACATTAAGCAAATCAGATAAGTATGATTGTGCCACATTACGAAGGCAGTGTACATAAGGAATAGGATTTTGTAATTAGAACAGGACTGAATGGTAATATGAAGTTCCCTCAGTGCTTCAGAGGCACTATAAAATGTCTATTCACGATAACTTTAGCAGTGAAATTTTGGATTCTTTGTTTAGGTTGTAGTGAGGATTTTGGAAGGTAAATGAAAATCTTTAAATCATACAACTGCACTGGATTAGGGGCAATGACAATATGAAAAAATATATATGCAACATTTGTTTCTTCGTCATAAAAGTGTCATTTGAACAATAAGACAGGCAGACAGGCAAATATTTGTATTCATTCTTTATTTTCATTTACAGAATGTAGTTGTGCAGTAAAATTTGACGACATCTTTTTTGTTGCAACTGGTGTGATAGTAAATCCCTCCCCGTAAATTTGGCCATCCGGTACTTATTTCCTAAGGAATGCTTAGTGAATTTTGCCTCCCCGGACTGATTTTGGCCCCCGTAAATTCCCCTCCTCCTCCGTAAATTTGGGTCCCGGTCCTTATTTCCTAAGAAATGTCTAGTGAATTTGGCCTCCTCCGGATTGATTTTACTATTTAATTTACTGGTGTGTCTGTACGGTTTCTTCAATTAATTTTGTGTACTAAAGTAAAACCGAAGTTAGTTATATTTATGTACGGAATAGAGCGCCGCTGTACTCGTAGAGTTTGCCCACGAACAGAAAATGACTTCCAGTAAGCACTTCAGTGAAGAAGAAATATCATATTTTCTTCGATCTGGGAAGTACCCATCAGGATACACCAAAGAAAAAAAAAGAAGACTTACTGTGAAGGGAGAAGAAGGGTTTTTTCTTGCAAAAGGAGGACAAGTTGTTGCCTCGTCCGTTGAGAATTTTCTTGGAAAGAAGGGCCGGGGGCCTAAATTTCTCAGCGGACCGATTTACTATGAGGAGGGACCAAATTTACTGCATGGCAAGGCCTACGGCTTAATTGTATGGGGGTCCAAATTTCCTAGGAAATAAAGAGCCGGGGCCAAAAATTACTAAGACAGGAGGGGAGGAGGGGGAAGAAAGGGGCAAAATTTACTTTTACACTGGCCTCTCTGAAAGCACCTGTTCTATGATTTTTGCCTAAACCGGAAATTACTTTGATCTTTCCTTCCACGTGCCACTACATGCTCTAACAAGTTAATTTTACCAATCTCAAGGTTAGGAGAATACATACCAGAGGAAGGAAAAGTGCATGAACTTTTCGATTACGCTTTCAAAAACACTTACTATAGAATGGTTTAATAGTGTTGTTACGATATGATGCAATCATTAAATTCCGGTCTTGATTATGTCTGTGTGGATATGTGTTTGTGTGTTTGACGCCTACCACAAAACAACTATATTGTCAGCTCGGGATAGATCCTAAAATAAAACCAAGGGTTAGGGTTACCCTAACCCTAACCCTAAATATAAACAAATGTCTGCAGGACGACGCGTCGTAATTTGCAGGTTCCTCTGTATACCTTTTCTGGGCTGACTGAGGATTCATGTCATACGTGATACATACAGTAGACAAGGTATGGTCTCTAAATGGGCATTATCGTCTTTGGTGTTGATGTCAAGCATAGTAGAGGCTTAATGTGAAGAGGATGAAGTGCTGTTTTAACAACTGCAAGTCTGTTATTATACTTCATATTTCCAAGTGTAATTTATTAGACAGCTATATAGTATGTATTAGTTAGCTATATAGTGTGGCATAAGTGTAATTCATTAGTTAGCTATATAGTGTGTCACAAGGTAATGTTTATGGTATAAAATCACTTTTTGTCAGTAATAATAGGGGGTACAAATCTCGAAATTACATTCTAACAAGTTACAACCAAGTGTTAAGTTTGTGTCATATCTGGCGCAATGAAGTTGGTAGCTAGTTTGTTAATACTTATGTTTAGAAAAATTCCGTGAAAACGTTGGTATGTAATAAGCAAAATGGGCGGCCTCAATATTGTTTTGCAGAAAAGAGCTGGTAAACAATATTTCCAGGAAGATGCATTATATTTAGGTCATATAGATAGGACATGATTCATAGATATATGCTGTCGTTTGCAACGATGTCATACATATTAATAGGTAGACTGGTTTAGTGTAAATTTTGGAAATGCTTATATATTAACAAACACTACACGTGGCTGCTTTCTAGCTTTCATAATCGGTATAATATCAATGTTATTGAAATAAACTGTTAGCAGTGCTAATTGTGGTTTTGTCAAGAAGGGCATGTTTGTGTTTCAAGGATTTTGTTTATTTGATGTTCCCGGAACCTATGCGGCTATGATGGCGTGTGTAAGTTTGTGTGTGTGTGTGTGTGTGTATGCCCGCGTGCGTGTGTGTATGTGGGGTGTGTGTGTTGGTGGGTGTGTGTGTGTGTGAATGTGACGGCCAGCTCGTAAACGCAATATTTCCGACGACTGCTGCTCCGACGACTGCTGTTACGGTTACTACTAGTAGGTGTCGATCGGGCTCTTTTCCTGAACGGTAACTTCATCCCTTTTCGGCCATGAGTCGGACGAGATGGCTTCTTCTTTGTATCTTTCGTGGTAATAACAGTTCGTGTTCATGCCTTACGGTTTATAAGCCTTTTCCTACGTCCTCTTTGTCCTGCTCTTCCTATCTGTTGGGGGAAAATGCCTCTTTGGCACGAGTCATTGCTTTTCGTTTCATACGTTGACCTGCTTCTCTCGCTCTGCGAGCGGCTGATCGTTTGATGTTTTCTCCGGCCATAGCGTCTCCTAGAATACCGGCTCCCGTGGTCAAATCCTGTTTTCCAACTTCTTTACCTAAACTCACGGCTTCTTTCTTGAGGAAAGGTATGGTTATTCTAAACAATCCCGAAAGCATTCTGCCGAGACCGTAGCCTCGTTGATTTCTTGGCCCGATAAACATGGGTATACGTCCGTCGGCCATGATGTTTGATCTTCTTCGTATCGAGCTATAATGAATAGTACGATGTTTGCGGCAACATTATATATCCCAACAAGGAACGTTGTTGACGAAAATGCAGCCTGGCGATCAATTTTCCTGTGTGAATGGTATTTTTTTCCCCGTTCCGTTACGGATAACGATTTCGATTGAATCGATAGGATACGGTTTACAGGATAATAGGCGATGATCGGTGGTGCCACATCGACAGCTTGACCCCAAAATTTTGATAACGGCACTCCAAAATGTTGGACCAACGGCACTTCTTGATCATCTACGGTTTGAAGAGTGATGATGTCGGTTTACACAAACAGGTGTTCGATATTCTCCGTCTTCCAAGGGTAATGGGTGGTTATGGTATTCTGTGTAAATTTGCAAGGATCCTCACATCCGAAACTCTGACAGATTTTTCCACGGAATGCTACAAGGTGTTCACTATTTGCTCGCATTCTCACATGTCCGTTACAAGGAGGAGGGGGTCCGTCCGACATTAAGCATATTTTGGTTTGAATCAGGCAAGTAATTTTTGCGAAAAGCGATGCAAAAGTCACTTCTCTCAAGGGTTGTAAGTTGACATTCTTTTCATTTGTCGTTCCTGCCGCCCGATAAAAACATTGACTCGTCTCGTTACAGATTTGGTACCACGCATAAGGGTAGGTGAAACTCGCTAAACCGTCTTCCCATGTGCCATTGAGATGTAGGGGTCTCGAAAGAATGTTTCGAAATCCTGTCACTGTGTTTTTGGATACACGTTTATAGAGCCATTGCTCGGCAGAGTCACGTAAAACGAATTAGCCATGGTAGCGTCTCAAACAATAATGAAAAGTACGACGTCGACGGTTGCAATATATCTCCCCTACAAGGAAGGTTGTTGACGAAAATGCAATCTGACGATCAATCTCCCTGTCGTGAATGGTATTTTATGCCCCGTTCTGTCACTCTGTCACGGATAACGATTTGAATCAAATCGATAAGGTTTTGGTTAACGGGATAGTAAGCGATGATCAATGGTGTATTCTCGATGGCTTGACCTCGAACGTCTAATGCTGAAACTCCAAATTGTTCCACCAAAGGTACTTCTTGATCGCCTACGCTTTGAGGAGCAATGATATTGGTGTAGACAAACAAGTCTTCGATGTTCTCCGATTTCCATGGTTGCTTGCCATACCGTCATTTGCTGGTGACTATGCACATATCGTCACATCCGAAACTCTGACATATTTCCCCTTTGAGTACCATCTTTGAGTACCATGACTCAATCGGTCATAGCACGCATCTTCAAACGTCAGCAGCAAAGTTCAACAACCCTCCATTGTTTTCAGGTAAATACATTCTCTGTCCGATGGTAACGCTATTCACTTTTCTCAACGGTTCTCACTCGATCTTATGCAGTTCCGTTTGGTTTGTGTGTCTCCAAAATTTCACTGGTTTCAGCACAAAGCTGGTACCATGATTAAGGGTAGCTGAAACTCGTTAAACCAACTTTCCATGCGCCATCGAGGTGTTGAGGTCTCGAAAGAATGCTTCGAAATTCCGTCACTGTGTTTTTGGGACACACATTCATTAACCACTGCTAGGCAGTGTCACGTAAAACGATTTAGCTATTGTAACGTCTCACAGTCGAATGAAGGTATTGTCAAACGACTTTATAATTTAACAACATCCTTGACTGAAGTCTTGAATTTGGAAGGGTAACCGTACCATTTTAGCAGATATTCTTTCGTTCCGTCTTTACGTTTTCGTGATCGAAAAATCTTCTCGATTTGATAAACCGCGTCAATTTCCCTTTTACCGATTTTTGTAATTCCTTTTGATAAAAAGTACCGGCCACTTCTTCTCCGTCGAGATCTTCAACCGCATACACCAAGGGCAGACGTCGGATCACTTTGTCGATTACAAATACTTCTTCGGTCCATCGTGGCATATAGCCTTTGCGAAACGGCTGTGTGACCATACTCAAACGAACGATGTCTTCTGTTTGCAAAATTACATCTGTCATCTTCTTTGACAATTTACCATATAAAGCTTCCCAGACCTCCAAATCGAGGCGCTTGTGGACATCTTCCGGAGCCCGTCTGATACTACGATGACGAGCACCGTTGTAGGCGACAAGAAGTCTGGGTAGTACGTCAATGTATTTGTGAGTGCTGTTTGCGGTGAAGTATCGCCACATTCGAGTTTTGAGCGTATGGTTGAATCTTTCCACTACGCTGGCTTTGATTTCGTTTTCCGTCAAGAAGAGTTTTACACCTTGTTCTTTCAAATAGGTCTGTACTTGACGACAATACAATTCGGTTCCCTTGTCTGTCTGCAGCTTCCGCCGTAAACGCCCTGAATCTTTGAACAACTTTCAGAATGCAGTCACAAGCGATGTTCCTGATTTTTTTTTTGAAAGGTAATGCCAATGCGAATTTGGAAAATACGTCTATGCATGTCAACAACCATTTTGTTACTTTGTTACACCGTGCGTAAGCACTGAGATTGACGAGATCGGCTTGCCATTGATCGTCGATACCATTTACGGTGACTCTGTTTCTATCGTACTTATGTCTGGAAGTTTTGTGTAAAGTGTACGTGTCTTGTTTTTCAAGCCATGTTCGTACCGCCGTTCGTTTCAGATTTGAAAACCGTTTCTTGGCCGCGGCGTACACGCTGTCGACTTATGTGAAGCCAGCAGGTTGTAACGGATCGTAGTAGATATCTCAAAGTATTTCTTCCACCGTCGGTGACATCTTCGTTCCGAATCACACGTCTACCGCAACAAGCGCTGACACACTTGATTTTTTTTATAAATAAATTGCGTAAGGTTACCCAAGATGATGCTGTACCTGCCATGTCGGTTGCTGTTCTGCACGTGTCAAACTCGAATGGTTCCTTTTTATGTGTAATGTAACCATTGTGTTGCTCTCTCGTATCGGTCTCTGCGGCGGGAACGCTCTCTAAGAGAAGTTCTTGCCATATACATTGGCATCTTCTTCTTCTTCTTCTCCTTCTTTATCTTCTTCTTTCTTCTTCTTCTTCTTCTTCTTCTTCTTCTTCTTCTTCTTCTTCTTCTTCTTCTTCTTCTTCTTCTTCTTCTTCTTCTTCTTCTTCTTCTTCTTCTTCTTCTTCTTCTTCTTCTTCTTTCTTCTTCTTCTTCTTCTTCTTCTTCTTCTTCTTCTTCTTCTTCTTCTTCTTCTTCTTCTTCTTCTTCTTCTTCTTCTTCTTCTTCTTCTTCCTTCTTCTTCTTCTTCTTCTTCTTCTTCTTCTTCTTCTTCTTCTTCTTCTTCTTCTTCTTCTTCTTCTTCTTCTTCTTCTTCTTCTTCTTCTTCTTCTTCTTCTTCTTCTTCTTCTTCTTCTTCTTCTTCTTCTTCTTCTTCTTCTTCTTCTTCTTCTTCTTCTTCTTCTTCTTCTTCTTCTTCTTCTTCTTTTCTTCTTTTTTCTTCTTTTTCTTTTTTCTTTTTCTTCTTCTTCTTCTTCTTTCTCATCGTCTCTCGTCTGATTAAATCTTCGAATTCGTTCCCACATCTCTTTATTACCGACCAACTCTTGTGGAACGTTGAGCTGTGATAAACCTTCAATAAACGCTTTACGCCCGATCGGACTGAAAGTTTTTTGGAAACGGATCACCAACTTCCGTCGATGTTTGGTAAGGGCTTTTTTCTGTGAGGGAGTCAGTTTTACCGTTTCTTCAGTAATTTTCAATGCACATTCGCAAAGACAATGCAGCAGTTGATTACTGGTGTGTTCCAACACGTGACGACGTTGTTTCAAAGTGCCATCGGCGATTGCTCTGAGATAGGGTTCTTAGTGTCTCCACTTCTCCATGACGAATGAACGCACCCCACTTGGGTATATGTATTTTATTTCCTTTGCACATTCACACATGCAAAAACAGTTTAAAGATCCAAAAGACCGCAACGAACCATTTCAATACTTTGCCGAAGGGTGCCATAATGTCGAGTGAAGAAAAAAGTCAACGACGTTAGTTTTTATTGAAGTAAATACACGTATCGGCGGCCGAAAAGCCCGGTTTGTAATCATAATCGATTGGGCGTTTAAGGGATGAAATCAACGAAAAGGTAGCCGTATGGCTCTCGCGTGGCATCGGCAAAGGCTTCTCGGACGTACCGCAAGCAGCCAGGAAACATCTGGCGAGCCAAATTATCGATAGAAGTAGCATCTCGAGGGTTTTTGAAAAATACGAGATAATGAGTGTTGAGACTAAGGGTACGTCCGCCTTTAAAAAACAAGTTTTGTACGAGAAGCACAACGGATAGGTTACGGTGATGACTGACTTTTGTGAACAATGCAGTCACGACGGGGTTCAACTCGTTCATCAAATCGTCGATGACAATCAGCTTCCTATGATCTGCATCCAACCGTTTTAGTTCTTCTTCACCGGATAATTCTTCGATAAAATCGACATGAAGTAAAGCTTGTTTCAATACTTTGTAATCGGGTTGGTATTCGGCATTAAACCAATACACGCGTTCGGGAGGTGGATTGATTAATTGCTCACGACGTTCCAACAACGTTCTCACCCACCGGGTCTTCCCGCACCCTGTCGGTCCTGCAACGATACAAGTGAAAGGATGATGTAATGTTCCATACAACGTCTCCATCTCTTTAAATTAAAATTAAACTTATGTCGTTCTTTATAATATCTAAAACAATGATACAAATGTACCTATCTTTTATCTTTCAGAAAACAATATTGAAAAACATATAATTTTCCTATCTTTAAAAAAAACAATCATATATCTATATTTTAAAAAAGATTTTAGTACTTTGATCTTTACACCTTCACATTATTCGCTCGCAGAAATAAATATTGTCACCTTAGATTGTGAAAGTCACCTTAAAAGTCACCTTTATACGCTGGCATCGTGCCAAGTCACCATTAAACAGTATGTGCGGGTGTCGCGTCACCTTCAGACAGAAGTTGGGGTATCGTGCCAAACGATATAAATTGGCGTGAACTTCTTTGAATTACATCATTCTATCTTTCGATCTCGAGAAATCAACATGGCACAACGTATGGTGGATTTGCTTGATCAAGGCTGGATGATAGAAAAAAGCAACACTCATGGATAAAGTTATTTTTATAATTATTGGACTGGTGAAAAACGTTGGAAATTGCTGGACGAGTTTGAAGACTCATTGGATTGGGAAGCACAAATCGATACGGAGGAATGGGATATCGAAGATTGGGATGCACAAATTGACACAGAGGAATAGGATATTAACTCCTAAGAATGTGAACTGGAGGAGAATCAATTAATTGCTGAAAACATCCCAATTCCCGATGAACAATGATTACAATTACCGATCGTTCGTGAGTTTTTACGGCTTGTTGATGAAATAAAAAGACTCGATAGAGCCAGGGGAGCAGATGATGCTATGGATGTCGATCAACACGACGATAATGAAAAAGTTACCGTTGAGAGTTGCTATCGTATCGTGGAGACCCGAAGACGCCATATTTCCAGATACAACTCAGAGGCAAATGAACACGTTGTGCGGTTCAATGGGGGAAAGAATCAGTCGACTTGTAAACCAAGAGGAGGACGTCGTCAACGTATTTGCATGCTGTTTTCGAAAGTCTCATTGAACGACTGGTAGAAGGTTTTGCTGCTCAAGATCGTGTGGGTTTTGAGATTCATGCACCCAGTCTAGAGTATCCGATATAGGTTCAACTCATGCGTAGAAATCAAATGAGCGTACAGAGTTTACTAAACGCCATTTTCGAGTTTTACAATCAAAGACTGCTTTCGTGCTTGACCGGAGACGTTGAAATCAGATTGAATCATATCGATATGCCTCAAGGAAGTGGACGTACCAACATAAAAGACTGGACCCTGAAAAAATGCTCTATCATCCGTATTGCAAACAAAGATCACCTCTGTCTAGCCCGAGCTGCAGTGATTGCCAAAGCCCGCATCGATTAGGAGAACGATAACTCCGTCAACTGGGAAAACATTCGTCACGGTTTTGGTGAGCAAACGAGACTCGTTAGAGAGTTACACGAACGAGCCGGCGTTGCCTTGGCTCCTTGTGGATTGGAAGAAGTAGAGCGTTTTCACGCCGTGTTACCCGATTACCAAGTGAATGTCGTTACATCAAGCCCATACGACTTGTTGCTATTCAGGGGACGTCCTCGTGCAAAAAACTTCATCTTTTCTACCATGATAATCATTTTGATGTTGTCACTTCACTTCCTGGACTACTGGATACCCATTACTTCTGTTACATTTGTGAAAAAGGGTACGAATTCTTTAACCACCATCGTTGCCATAAGGTTTGCGAATGTTGTTTCAATGCAACAAAAGAGGAATGCCGGTTGACCGAATGGATACATTGTAAAGATTGCGACCGATCTTTCAAGAGTCCGACATGCTTTGCTAATCACAAAGGATCCCGAAAAGAAGCAAAGTCACGATCAAAGCTAAAACCAAAACGACACCACGCTTGATCTGTCAACGTATCTGTCGTTGTACTACTTGTGGAGTAACCGTCAAAGGGCAACAAAATGTGATCAAGTTTACTGCAGAAACTGTGAGAGTCACCAACCGTACGATCATCTTTGTTACATGCAAAAGATCAAAGGAACAGGAGGAGAGGTAATTGTCGACGACGAAGAAGCTCGTGATATTCTCGGCCTGGAAGACGAGCTGATGAAAGAAAAGAACCTTCCTCTTAAATACATCTTTTTCGATTTCGAATGCATGGAGTAAGACAAGCTCGACAACGGAGGATATTTACACGTGCCAAACTATTGCGTAGCACATCGTGTTTGTTTGAATTGTATCCAAAACAAAGATATTCATTAAGATTGTGTATTGTGTCGGTAAAAAAGAAAACGCCATCGCGCACAACATGTCTTCGATCGAATGTGCCCCAACAGCAAAGAAACACTAAAAAGAAAAACAGGAAAGGTAACTTCAGCTCCTCTCTCTTCTTTTCCAATAGCCGGGAAAGATCGTTATTTCCAATACCATTTCAACACTCAGCTCATGAAAATTACGTCAGTCCTTGGCCTGCAGTCTTCATTCGGGGTACGAGAACAACATACAATCGGTCATTTTGGTTGAAATTCTCGATCTCATGAGTCATGAATAACATTGGAATGTGCTACCCAAACAGATGCCGAGGGTCGAAACCAAACTGATGAGCATCGACTTCCGAGACGGAAAAGAAAAAGCCGAGACCTGAACTGAGCGAATCTCTCCAAAAGAACGGATGTCAGTCGTCAGACCAGATCAGTACGTTGATGTCTGCTCGCTCTACTCTTACGTCAACAAGTATTGTAAATACCCTATCGGTCATCCAGATATCATCAAAACCCCGGACACCACCGACGTACGTGACTACGAAGGACTGATAAAATGCTCTGTCTTGCCTCCTCGTGGTCAGTACTATCCCGTACTCCCAGTCCGATGTCGAGGAAAACTCATGTTTCCGTTTGGTACCAACTGCGCAGAGTCTTTGGCCAAAGGACGATGTAAACACTCCGATGAGCAACGAGCGCTTCACGGGACGTGGGTGAGCTGCGAGTTACAGAAAGCCGTAGCGATGGGATAGGAGGTGTTACATATCGACAAGGTGTGGCATTTCAAGGAGACGGTGCATTATGATTCTGAAACGGGAGAGGCCGGTTTGTTCACGGCTTACATCAATACGTTTCTGAAAGTGAAAGAGGATGCCAACGGGTGGCCAGAAGGCTGCGAAACCGAAGAACAGCGTCGTCGGTACATTGAATACGAGACCCGCGAAAAGATTAGACTGGACTACGCCAGCATCGCCAAGAACGAGGGAAAGCGAGCGTTGGCTTAACTGATGCTCAACTCCTTTTGGGGAAAGTTCGGACAGCGAAGTGCACTTACCAAGACGGAATTTATCAACAGTTTTTAAAAATTCTACAAGCTGTTGACGGACAAATCGAAACAAAGAAATACGTGCAGTTTTACGACGAGTTCAATGCCGGCATCCAATGGGTCGACACGAACGAATACGTCGAAGTATCGCCTAAGACGAACATTTTCAACGCGGCTTATACCGAGCTCACGTCCGTGTCAAATGCTACAGTTACATCGAGCGACTGGGGGAGCGCGTCTTCTACTTTAACACGGATTCCCTGATTTACATCAGCCGACCGGGAACCTACGATCCACCCCTCGGCAACTTTCTCGGCGACATGACAAACGAGCTGGAGAAACCTTACAGTGCCGGGATCCCAAAGAGCTACGCTTACAAAGAACGTTCAACCAGAACAGTCGCCGTTGTCGTGGGGGAGTGCAAAGTCAGAGGCATCACGTTGGACCATAACACCATTCGATTGGTCAACTTCGAGGTGATGATATACATGGTAAATCACGTAGATCCTGGAAGACGACGAAGAACTCATTGTTCCTGTCTATTATCCTCACAGCATCAGGAGAGATGATCCCGGAAGAGTTTTCACCAGATCCATTACCAAAGATTACAGACTGATCTACGAAAATCGCGTCATCCAAACAGATATTTCGACCCTCCCGTATGGTTTTTGAGAAACGCCACCATTTGACACTCATCTGAAAAAGAAGATAAAAGAGGTGGATGTGAGTTGAGCTAATTCATTTAATTATGGGTATTCTAAACGAGGAAGAGACGTTTGTGTGGAAACGCTTGTGGTGGCCTATGCTTGCAAAACGTCTACGCGGAAATATCTCAGAGTACGGAAATATTACTATCCGAGAGCTGAAATTGAATATAGGGAAAAGCACATGGATGCCGTGTATTTCGCCTGTGTTTCATCTCGAGGAAGGGTCAGAGGAATTGTTAAAGTTTTCACGAAACTTCAATTGTAGATTGTGCAGAGATGAAGAAGTACACGACTTCATGCCAAAACCATTCCATGCCTGGTTGGAGAGAAACGACGCAATAATCCGTATTGACTATACAGTTATTGAAAACAGATCTTCAAACCGTATACGCTCCCGCACCAAACTGTTCGTGAAGATACAGAAAGAGCGCCACCATATACATTGTTGCTTTGCTCTGATTGGTCAAAAAGAAAATAAAAGGCAAGCCTCGTTGAAGTTGGATTGAACTCCCTATCTATTTATTCACTTCTATATTTGGTATTTTCATTAAGTTTACTCGTCAGTTTACCATTAACTACCTAAGACACTACTCAATTATCTTTGTATATTATTTTGTTGATGACCGCTTAGCCTTGACTATGGATTGTTTATTTTTGTTTTATTTTGGGCTTTGTCATTTGTTTCACTTGATTTATTTATATTTATTCTTGCCCCAGGCTCTGGTGAGAATCACTTTGGGTTTTTGATTCCCCCCCTTACTATCGTTACTTTAAGTGTCAGCATGGGACCGGGCACAGGGCATTAGACATTTCACTTTTCCTTGGTTGGCTGAGGTTGCCAGCGGCCATTTGATAAATTATTCCTTTGAATTCACATCTAACTACCTGACATGTAAATCGAGCCAGCCTTTGGGCTGGTTATCGATAGGTAATGTCCATGGTTCGAAAATTATATCATGTACAGTTCGTTTCATTCTTTCATTAGACAGCAACATGGATACTACACCTATCAGTATGAGTTCCGGGCAGAAAAGTAAAGCAGCGTTGGAGTATATACAGGCATCAAAGAAACCACGTAATGAGACCTTCATCGTACAGTAGTAAAAATGGCCCCTTCGGAAATCATCATGACAGATTTCAGACGTGTGGTGCGCGACGACTCTTGTGACCCTGACATATACGGAGAACATACCGGCGGAGGAGACTTCACATTACCGTTCTACAACGCTCTAGGCTGTCGCGCCGCGTTTGTAGCCCCTGTGGGATGTGGCATGGATGAGGAAGGAGAAATACTTGACCATTTGTTGAAAGAGGCAAAGAAACACATGGGTATGGGAGAGACTACAGACTCTGAGCAGATCGGAACAGCACCAACCGTCAAACCGACAGAAGAAGACTTTCTCTTGTTTAAAGAGAAAAAGAAGTGGCCAAAATTCCTGAAAACGATGACGGAAATAGCACGTGACTTGCTGAAAGCCCGATTGGCACAAGTCGCATTGGTCAACGACCTGATCGAGAAGGTCGAAGAAAAGAGAGGCAAAGTGAACAAGATTCGACGCCCGCTGATTACAGATCCACTCGCGAAAGACATTTTCAAAGAGCTGGAAAGGGGAATAAAGGAAATGGTTAGCAAAGACTACGGAGGAAAGAAGGTACCCAGTTTACTGACAGACGTCATCTATGCAACGCTGGGAAGCTACGATTGAGCAATCTCGGTCTCAAATGCAAAGTGATTGACTATCTGTGGGACTTGATTATTGAGGAAGAATGTTAAATTATTGTATGTGTTTGAAAAAAATATTTAAAAGAAAACAATGAGTACAAAATCGTGGCATGATTCCTACGGTACCACTGCGTTGGTTGGGGCAGGTACTTTACCCTGGTGTAAACCTTCAAAAAAGAGAAAAAAATAATTTAAAGACATTCAAAAAGACTTCGAGGCTACCGTAGAGGCTACCGTAGAAGTTCGACGACTACCGCACGACAGCCAGACATGCTATCTAGGTCAAGTGTCTGTCTGTAACAGGCAGGCGTGATACGAACCAATTGGGGGTAAGTATAAAGCCTCGTGTCTGTCTATCCAATCATGGCACGGTGAGTATTGTTTGTAGACAGAATCAAAGTACTGACTTTGATAATTTTCAATCGTTTGCTCTGTTAGATCTATCTACAAGCAGCATGACTACTCTATACAGCTACTTCTACATACTAGAGAGATACGAGGACGTGAGTTGGAGGATGTCCCTTCAGATAGTAATTAGGACGAGGACAACGAAGCACCATTCAGAGTCAAAAGTGAGAAACCCGTGGACAACGACGTACACGAAACGACGATCGTACTGGCAAACGGAAAGTGGGCCGAGGTGGCAGAAGTCGGTAACGAGGAATGGTTAGTGAAAGACAAATTACCTAGCAAAGAACAAGAAGAAAAGAACAAACAAGAAGAAAATAAAAAGAAAGAAATACATTTACAGGCATAACAATTGTATGCCGTCGCCGCCAGAGATGTGTAAAGAGCAAAGATGAGGGAGGTGAATACAGGCCGGAGCGTGGCAACACAGACCGTTGACACCGCTGTGCGGATGTCCCTTCAGCCCGATGAAGGCTTGAATAATATAGAACTCAAAAGCTCTTTTGAGAGCCACCACATGTATAAGAAAGAGAAAAATGATTTAAGACATTTTTTGTGACATTTCTAATTGTTCTTAACATCCATGTTTGATCGTTTGTTGTGTCAATTGAATTTTCTTATCGTTATTTTTTTCAAAAGAGCGCCACCACTAACTCATCATACGTCTTTGGCTTGGTGTTCAAAACAGCGCCAATTATTCAAATGGTATTAATACTTTTCTGGCTTCTGATTGGTCGAAGAGATCGAACCAAAAAGCATAAATAGAGCAAACTTGATCCATTCTTTTCTACAGACCACGAGGCCCCGGGTTCAATCCTGGGGTGGGTAGACACGCCAGTGCACCACAACTGGTTATCAAAGGCCGTGGACATTGACTTGGTTGTCGATGTTATGTCTGTCCGTACGTCGTACCTGTGTTCTCGTCCGGGTCGTATTAAGCGTTTCGTGATATCATTTGTACTATCATAACCGAATACGCAGGCGACGACCCCGTTGTTGTAATTGTGTGTTCAACTCTCTCTCTCTCTCTTTCTCTCCATTCTTTTCATTCTGAGTTTCAGAGCGAACACATCATGCCTCAACACCTGCCAGTATCGCCAATATCCACGGTTGCTTTCCTAACAGGTTTACAAGGAGAATGTTAACACAGGAGGGAGATCACATCAGAGCTTACTACCGGTTTGGTTTAGCACACAAATTCGACAACAGAGTACGAAAAATTGCTGCCGTCAGAACACCGCCGAGATACCAGAATCAAAGACCAGACTACCATTGGAACTTTGCAATCAGAGAGAGCAACTGTGGAAAAGCACTCAACTCCAAAGCTCGTAAGCGTTTTTACACTATGAGAGCTCAGGTATATCGTCAGTTTTTCGACCACTACAAGGTAAAAGCCCTGAAGAGGAAAAGATTCATGTCTAAGCCACCTTGGAAAAGAGAAGCGTATCGAGCCAACGTGAAGAAGTATTGAGAAATGCTGAGGAGCAAAGGAACCGACGGGCATCGGTAGGCTACGAAAAGTGGACAGTAGCAGGTCGATCGGACAATCGACAAATAACTCAAAAGGCTCTTATAAGAGCCACCACAAATATGAAAAAGAGAAAATGTAATTAAGACACTATGTTTATTGTGTGTTTATTATTGTGTGTTTATTCCCTTCCCTCCAAAAGATTTGACAACCTCCGGTCGTGTGGGAGGAGCCTAAGAAGGGGGCGGGGTATCCGAGGAACCTATACAGGTAGTGACCAATCAGGAGCCAGCTTTCCACCTTATTTGCATATTCTATGAATATTCATGAATGGAAAATTAAACAAGTTCTTTTTGGAATACCCCTTTAAGCCCTATATTGGCCATCATGCCCATCATTAATGACATTTAGCACTATAAACATGAAACAACTAGCTAACAAAAAGTTTACCCAAGTGCGCCTTCTGCTAAAGAGGGCGCAGTTTTATACACATTCACATCGTACCTTTCCCCGTCACCCACCGCAAAAATCAGAACCATATGGCTCATAAGTACATCGGAAAAAACATAATTAAAAAAAGTATATATATTTTACAAACCTTATGAATTCATGGTTGCCATCGATGTGCCACAATTTTCGAGGAGAGGGAACATTATAATGCCTTCTTCTTCTGATAGTTGAAATATTTCTTAGTTGCTGTCGATTCGAGTCTGCTCTTCTCATGCTTTCCCTAATCCGACGTCTTTGCATTTGTGCGATTTTATATTTGAATACATGAACTAAGACAGAGAGAGAGAGAGGGGGAGGAAAGGGGGCTGTGGGTATCAGAGTGCACGTGATACAGAACAGGCTCATTTGAAAAGTTTAACAACATTTACACCAGTTTGTAGTAAATTATTGAAAACCTTTCTTTTAGACAACGTTGTTTTTAGGTTGTCTAAAAGAAAGGTTTTCAATAATTTACTACAAACTGGTGTAAATGTTGTTAAACTTTTCAAATAAGCCTGTTCTGTATCACGTGCACTCTGATACCCACAGCCCCTATCCTCCCCCCTCTCTCTCTCCTCTGTCTTAGTTCATGTATTCAAATATAAAATCGCACAAATGTTTAATATATTATTACCGAAAAACCTTTTTCTGAGAAAGTGCCCTTTTGAAATCTAAAAACAAAATAAGCTTCTGGAATGTCAAAACTTGTTGAACCGACGGCACCAATCTGAACCGACGAATTAAAATCTGAACCGACGGATTAAGATATTGGAGAAGGGGTGGGGTGGAGGTGGGGGTGTAGGTGGGAGTGGGGTGGGGTGGCCCTCTGGAAACGCCACTGCACTGAATTGAATTCCCTCCAGTTGTATGTAAATGACAGTTATACCAAGGAACTATCCCTGGTTATATTTTTCATTGTTATAGGATATTGGTTCAATAAGTTGACCAGTTGACAAGCGTTTTTTTCCTTCCTAGTGTTTGTCAGTATAGTACGGGTTGTTTAGTTTGAATTACGGAGTGCGTGCATCCTTGTATATATATGTATAGCCCTAAGCTAATCTATATTGACAATTTGTAGACTTGTTTAAAGATTTAATCTTCAGGGTATATAAATTCATTTTTGATATAGAATTTAGTTGCGATGGCAACATGACGCTACTATTTGCCATCCGCAGCTAAGGAAGTTTTGGGTAAGCCTTCTTGTCCCCTTAATGGGGTTAAAGGTCAGATACAGTGTTAGCATGGACATAATATACAACACAAGTCAACGTTTCTGATCGGTCATACACTAAAACCGACAAGCAATCAATAACCGCCGCGGAAGTGACTAGCACACTGTGTGCATACATATACAATGCGTACATTACGTAAACGATCCACAACCGGATGTGACGTGAAATCAGTGGCGTAGTCAGGATTTTCATATGGGGGAAGGGGAGGGATTGAATTGAATGGACACGATATTTAGTGTTGTAAAGTGCAAAGCGCTCGACTTATCAGCGTGGGGTCCAGGAGCTCGCTTAAGGGCGCCTGGTGGGGTCCAGGGGCGAAGCCCTGGTAGGACCGCGTAAGCTCTCGCAAAATTGACATTTCAATAGCAAAAAAAGTATGTAACAACGCATAGTAAGAAGGTGTATTATACAAGTCAAAATTCATGTCAAAGAGAGGTATAATGCACCATATACAAAACACAAAAACAAAGCGCAAAGCGCTCGACTTGTCGGCGTGGGTCCAGGGGCCCGCTTAAGGCCCCTGGTGGGGTCCAGGAGCGAAACCCCGGTAGAGTGCAGGGGCGAAGCCCCCGGAAGCTCTCGCAAAATTGACATTTCAATGGAAAAATAGTATGTCACAACACATAGTAAGAACGTGTATTATACAAGTCAAAATTCATGTGAAAGAGAGCTATAACACACCATATACAAAAAACAAAATCACGAAAACGCATAATGTGGAAATGAAATGTTTCATTGTTTACGTTTGTACATGGATAGGTTTATCGTCACTCTGAAAAGCATGGGTTGCCCAAAAGAAAGGTCTTTAATAATTTACAAAAATTTGTGTAAATGTTGTCAAACATTGGAAATGAGCCTGTTCTGTATCACGTGCACTCCCCCCACCTCCCCCTCCTCCCCCTCCTCACTCCCCCCTCTCTCTCCCCTCTCTCTCTCTCTCTGTCGTAGTTCATGTATCTAATTAATAATAAAATCGCACAAATGTTTAATACATTATTACCGAAGAACCTTTTTTATGAGAAAGTGCCCTTTTGAAATATAAAAACATAATAAGTACCTGGAATGTCAAAGCTTGTTGAACCGAAGGCACCAATCTGAACCGACGGATTAACATCTGAACCGACGGATTAAAATTTTGAGGGGACGATCACCCCCTCCCCCCTTCTCTCACCCCTCTGGCTACGCCACTGCGTTAAATGTACGTGTATATACATCGACATTTTACTGAGACGAAATTCCCTCTTTGACGAAGGTTTTTTTTTAAAACCCAGCATAAAACGTCTTCACATTTCTGCCCTTATAAGTCTGTCTTGTCGCTATTAGTTTTCATAATTTACTTCTATCTGATTGTACCGGGAATGCATGGAACTCAATGGAAAAGTTATACGAATCAAATTGTATATATCCTTGGTATCCTTTTGTTTGAAGTTTGAGATCTTGTTGCGGCTGAGTATGACGCTGCTATAGTGCTGGTTTCAATCATAACATGCAGGTCACTTAAAATTAATGCAATGTAGTATAGTTGCAATATATCATTAAAGTTGTCAGTTGATTACGGTAGAAAGACCAATATACCAACATTCATACCCTGGTGAAGCTATACACACAAACACTGGTGAAGCAATGCACACATACACTGGTGAAGCTGTGCACTCATACACTGGTGAAGCTATGCACACATACACTAAGTGAAGCTATGCACACATACACTAGGTGAAGCTATACACACATACACTGGTGAAGCTATTCACACATACACTGGTGAAGCTATACACACATACTGGTGAAGCTATACACACATACACTGGTGAAGCTATACACACATACACTGGTGAAGCTATACACACACACACCCTGGTGAAGCTATACACACATACACTGGTGAAGCAATACACACGTACACTGGTGAAGCTATACACACATACACTGGTGAAGCTATACACACGTACACTGGTGAAGCTATGCACACATACACTGGTGAAGCTATACACACATACACTGGTGAAGCTATACACATACACTGGTGAAGCTATACACACATACACTGGTGAAGCAATACACACATACACTGGTGAAGCTATACACACATACACTGGTGAAGCTATACACACATACTCTGGTGAAGCTATACACACATACACTGGTGAAGCAATACACACATACACTGGTGAAGCTATACACACATACACTGGTGAAGCTATACACACATACTCTGGTGAAGCTATACACACATACACTGGTGAAGCAATACACACATACACTGGCTGACAGGTAAAGCTATACACACATACACTAGGTGAAGATATACACACATACGCTGGTGAAGCTATCGACCCGGACTAAACCAGTCTGGGATTAATCCAGACCGGGACCGATCGAGTCCGTGACCGATCGAGTCCGGGACTGATCGAGTCCGTGACCGATCGAGTCCGGGACCGATCGAGTCCGGGACCGATCGAGTCCGGGACCAATTCAGTCCGGGACCGATCTAGTCCCATTCAGTCCGGGACCGATCTAGTCGGGACCGATCCAGTCTGGGACCGATCCAGACCGGCACTGATTCAGTCCGGGACCGTTCCAGTCCAGGACCGATTCAGTCCGGGACCGATCCAGTCCGGGACTGATCCTTATTAAAGGAACATTAAGAATACCTGAAAGTATATATCATTTGGGTGGGGTGGGGGCAAGTGAAATGTTCGGGGGGAGGGATGGGCGGCATGCTATTCTCTCTCAATTTCCGTTCTAAACTAAGTTTAGCATGTTTCATTATTTATTGACAAATAATATCTTCAGTGCATAGTTTATTTCACATTTTTGTTTACAACAAAATGTCTGCACAGGCCTACTTTCAACTGTTTCAAACGCAGAGTTTGCTATGAGATGGAACCGAGGTGGTACCGTGCTAAAGACTATGCTGCATTTGCTACTGTCAAACATTGTTGAACTTGAATCAGCTGGAAAATTCCTTGAACCTTTTTTAATGAATACGGGTTGCTCGTAATATGTAATGATACATATGAAGCCTGAGAAAATTCAAAACAGCTATCATACTATGTAAATTAAGGTGTGTTCAGTAACTGTATGGGTGATTTAAACAAAATTATACGGCTGTTACAAATTATCATGCACGTTACCATTATTTAAATTGCTTACATTAGTTTGGGAAGCAGAAATATCACAATTCCCACCCCCGTGGCTACGTGCCCAGTATATATAGACGTCATGATCATTTTGTTCAGTGGTGTATAGGACGCTTTCGAAACGTGAAGGGCACGACCTCTTAGGGGGCATTCGCCAAGTCATATAGGTATGTCACCGTAATCTGTATATAATTAGTGAGCCAAAAACAACAAAGTAAAGGGAGCACTTCATTTCTAAAGGGGTACTTTTGTAATATATTTTTTATTTAAGGTACTGTGCGGATATACCACCAGTTCATGGACCATCGGCAATTAAGGGGGTACGTTTAATTTTCAAAAGGGGCAAGTTGGTCATTTTTCGGCAAAGTGGGGGGTCATGTGCTCCCTGTGCCCCCCTCCCCCTACCCCAGTTTTACACCTATGGTTTTGGTTATGTTACTGTCTTCTGACGCTGCCTTACTAAGGCAGCCTTGTTCTTCGTCTTTGTTGTTTGTCGCAGTTTGTTTATGACAACGACAATGGTCTCATGGATGCTAAAGGACCTAAATGTCCAGTTTTCTCCCAATAGCCATTCCCCACTTCGTTAATGACAATTACGGCACTCTATGCTCCACATCAAAATCATGAACCTCACCATCTCTATCAGTAGAAAGTTTCAAATAAGAAAAAGCAGTTTGCATATAGGGTGAAGTGTGCTCATTCTTAGAACAATGTCAGCACACTTTCACGCTGACACAGTATTTGTATTGACACATAGACCTAAGTGGCAGCTCATTGGTCCAAACATGTCCTTTTTTTTACTATTTATCTTAAATCCATTTGTCTGAATCCAAATTCAATTCAAGACTTCCAAACGGCATGGCTCATACAACATACCCGGCATGTCAACATACGCGGAATGGCTCATACAACATACCCGGCATGGCTCATACAGCATACTCGTCATGGCTCATACAACACACCCGGCATGGCTCATACAACATACCCGGCATGGCTCATACAACATACCCGGCATGGCTCATACAACATACCCGGCATGGCTCATACAACATACCCGGCATGGCTCATACAACATACCCGGCATGGCTCATACAACATACCCGGCATGGCTCATACAACATACCCGGCATGGCTAATACAACATACCCGGCCCCCGACTTCCTGGATACGTCCTCGCATTTCAATGAACTACTCCCTTAAATATAAACTTGGGCAAATAGGAAGTATTGTGTTTTGCCTCTTTTCGCTACTCGTATATAAGAAATATCTCATATGAGGAATGCATGCCTTTTATCGTTGTATGGCGATAAATGGGAAAGATCTACACTTATTTACAAATTGTTTATAGCGCCATTCTTTTCCTTTGAAGTTTTGCTGTAGGTAAAAAAGCGTTTGCTTTCAGTCACAATGTGCAGGTTTATTCATTAACTGATTAATGCAATGTAGTACTAATATCGCAAAATAGTTGCGAGCAAGTTATTTGCGGTAGAATGATGAGATTATACATCTCTCACATAGTGATGAAGCTTTCGGTAGACCGGGAACAGTCCTCCTTATAGAAAGCTTTAAAACACCTAAGATTATAAATGTCATGCAATTTTTTCTTGCATGTGTGTTTGTATGTGTGTACCGTTCATTCAGAGTGAGGACCTGACCAAAAAATCCAGGATCCTCAGAATGAAATATTCAAAAGAATTTGTAGGCCCTCACTATGATACACTAGAGCTTATTGTTGTTAGGGTTAGGATTTGGGGTCAAATACAAAAAAAAATACAATGGGTTATCAGAATTTAGGAAAAGTAAACTTATTCACTTGGTCAGAAATGTGGCGCATAGCAACCGCGCGGATTCACCCCGCATTAGAATGAAAACAAAGCGATCAGCTGTCTTTGCGATCAGCCATACGTACGACAGACAGTAAACGTAAACGCATACGGACTTGCCCACGTGTATCGCGCAAAGCTTTGTTTTCACCCCAGAAAATGACGTCATCTCCCGGATGTGACGTGCACCGACCAAATGACTCTGTTTTGATATCTTATTGAGGCAAAAATCTTTAAAACAAACAGAAATCCATAAAATCATACTCCTCTTGCCCTAAAATTTAGCCTGAGTATGCTATGCCCCCCCCCCCTCCCCCCAAATTCCAAAAAACAAAAAATATCCTATTTAGCGCAAATTCAGTTGCTCTGCTTTGCTGGACCATGAAAAGTGACTATATCTATTTTTTTGACAACTTTTAAGTGCAAGGTTATGTCGTTTGTCAATTAAAACAATGTAATTTAGTGACCTGTGATGAACTATGTCAATCTGAGTGGCAGAGTTTAGCCCAAAAAAATTATGAACATTTATGAGTCCAATCAAATACATTTTCATGAAAATCAAAAGCTACCATTGTATTGCAAAAAACTTACAATACATCCAAAATGGCTCAAGGAAAGTATCATTTTTATACAACCCTTTTAGTCTTTCAATGGAATCTAGGGTCAGTTTTTTTTCCGAAAAAAGGGTATTTCCACATGAAGAAAAGCTCTTTTCAGAACTTTAAAATCAGGCTCAGATTGCACCTTTTGTCCCCCTCCACCCCCATTTCTATTTGTATTCCTCAATTACATTACCTTAAGTGGAATATAATGGCTCTTTACCTGAATAATCACCTATAGACTTATTGATGCAAGCCTATAATTGCATAACATGCTTTTTCAAGCTTACCAGGCCCGTAGCCAGGGATTTTAAGGAAAGATAGGGGGGAGTGTGTTCAGGAGGGGGGAGTTTTTCGCATAAAAGTGCAACAGACTTTTAATTTCCAGTCATGCCAGGTGCCAATTAGTTTTTTTTAGATTTCAAATGGCAGTAGGGGGTTTGATTTTCGAATAAAAGGGCAACAACCTTTGAAATTTCAAGTATTTATTACTTTTTAGATTCCAAAAAGGCACTTTCTCATCAAAAAGGGTTGGTTTGCTCGGACTAACCCCCTGGGTACGGGCCTGCGACATCCTGCCGACATTTGCAGAATTGATGAAGTGGACCAATATAATGTCCACTTTTTGCCTCGTCTTGGTCATCTGGGCCAGAAATATTACTTTTTTTGTTTTTGTTTTCCAAATTGTAACCGGAAATGTTTTGGGGTTCTTACCCCCTGAGAGGTGACTCTTCCTTCACCCCAGTTCCCTGTCACATTCAAAGGCGGCGGAAGGGATTCAATATTGACATAACGACCTTTGATTAGAGGGGGATACGAGAGGGAAAGTTCAACTCCAAGGTATTACTGAAGTCACGGACCTATCCAAGTTCCTGATCTATAATTTGAGTAGTCCCTGCTGAAGTTACGGACCTATCCAAGTTCCAGGTCTATTTGAGTTGGTATTACTAAAGTCACGGACTCATCCAAGTTCCTGGTATATAATTTGAGTAGGTATTACTGAAGTCACGGACCCATCCAAATTCCTGATCTATAATTTGAGTAGTCCCTGCTGAAATTACGGACCTATCCAAGTTCCAGGTCTATTTGAGTTGGTATTACTAAAGTCACGGACTCATCCAAGTTCCTGGTATATAATTTGAATAGGTATTACTGAAGTCACGGACCTATCCATGTTCCTGGTCTATAATTTGAGTAGGCCCTGCTAAAGTGACGGACCTATCGATGTTCCCGGTATATAATTTGAGTCAAAATTAACATACTATTATCAAAAGCTATGTCTGATAATCGTGATTCTTATACACGATATAAATATTAACGGTGCGCAAAGAAAATTGAAAGCAACTTTAAGTTCAAATTTTTGTCAGGAAAAGAAGTTTACAACTTCGATTTCAAGAAGTTTTGAAATACCTTCACTTCCAAATTTAGTATCAATGTGTTGCTAAGTGCAGGTAACATTGGTAATTGTGGGGCTCTCTCTGTCTATTTCACATTTGCTTTAGGTTGTGGTTTAAGATACGTCTATATGCACTGTATTAAAACTGTCGGAAATACACAATACAATTAATACAATTTTATTGGTCTGAAAATTTGCACATTTACTGATAAGCCAATCAATAGCCGCCGCGGAAGTGACGTCACTAGTTATGTAGCGCAATTAACGGCGACATTTAAAACAATATATTTGAGACAAGATAGCCTTTTCAAGATAACTCATCCTTCCACGCACTTCCGGAAAACGTAAAAGCAGGGAGCTGCCACTTAGAAGTCCCATGGCGATATGTCAGCACACTATTTCAATATCTTTAAATGCTTGGATTAAACTTAGGGTTTACACCTAGGTTAGAACGCTCTAAGCAGGGGTGTGGGGAAGGAGGTGAGAATTACGACTCCTATATCTTTTTCGTATATTGTTTGAATGTCCCTCATTCGTCTTTCATTTTACAGCAAAATTCTTGAAATACCTTACTTCCGAGTTCAGTATTAAACATGTCCTTAAATGCAAGTTATATTGGCAATCGCCGAGTAGAGAACTTTCTGTTTCGGACTATACTGAAAGTAGCACCGCCATCTTCAAATCAGGCCGTCCTTCTGTGCACATCCGGATAATTTTACGTCACATGTCGAAAGGATGATATACCATTTGTTTGTTCTTGAAATGCTGGGATTAAACTTCGGATTTTGATTTTGATTAATACTCCAAGCTGGGGTGGGGTCGCATGGTCCAACCAACTTTCACCATAGTTCCCCTCTCAGCGAATGAGACTGTCGACCCTTACCCCTCTTTTCGTCTTTTGTCTAAATGTCCCTCAAAAGCTAATTCGTTCGTCCTTTTAAGGCAACAAGTCTTGAAAAACCCTCATTTCCGATTTCAATATCACAACATGTTGCTAATTGCAAGTTATTTTGGCAACTAAGGACATTTTCTATTATTTCACAAATTTGTATTTGCTTTAAGTTATGCCCACGTACTGTATTCAAACAAAGAGTTGCTATTTAAAAACTAACATGGTCTTAAGACATCAAGCCGTCGTTCTGTGGACTTCCCGAGAGCTTACCTTTCTCTCAACTTGGTTTCTTTTTGCAACAAGGATTATGGATTTGTTATAACTTCCGGTCAATGTTTTCCTTTTGATTTCCTTCCATCATCATCATCATGCATTATGCAATTAAGTTTTATTAAAGGCTTAAGTAAGTGGTCAGATATATCTTCTTAAATAAATATCATAGGCGGCGGAAGATATTTCATACGGGGGTGGGAAATGGCATTTTCCCCTAGGCTAATATAACCTCTACATTTTTCAAAAAAATATTGGAGGCCAGGCCTCCCTAATTATTTTAGGGTTATCAGTTTTCTCATGACTTAACTGTTTCTTGAAATTTTGTCTCAGCAAATTGAAACCACAAACTGAGGTAAATAATGAGACTTCTTATCCCAATTAAAATTCCCCTCGCAATCAGGCAGTAAGCAATTCACCTAATCCTTATTTTATACGCAAAACTTACTTTCTAAGAAAATCCTTGGAGCAATAGGAGAAGTAGTACACGTCATTGGCAAAGGAAATGTAAATCTATCATCCGTAGTGTTCAGAGTAAACTAAGAGAAAAAATCAAACCCCACCTGATGTATATTACCTCGGGTAGTTCTTGTGGGTTTTAAGGAACACACCATGCAATAACTTTGTGGTATATAATTGAATATACCTAATTTGATAGACAAGGATGGAGAAAGACGAAGAAAGTAAGGTCTGGTGCAGGCATGTGTTGATAACTTTATTTAAAAGCTGCTCTAGTGAACAACCATTTAATTTACATCTTTTGAGCTTTACCTACGTGATTTCTACATTTGTCAACCCTAGTCTTTTTGGTCAGGAAAAACAAAACAAAAAAACGAACAGAGCAAAAAGAATACATGACATGTAGTGCTCGCCAAACATCATCCTGAATATCCGAATGGAATTCGACGTGAGATACAATTATTGGTATGGTCAAGCAAATTCATCTCATTTTAAAGAGGAAAACAAAAGGAACTTATTGAAGGAAGCATTCAAAAATCTTATTCCGTTATAAAATATTCAAAGTTCACTGATTTGTGTAGAAATGACTGAAATCACACTACTCATCTACCAAAAGCGTTCGAAAATTAAAATATTGATATTGATACAAAACTTGTCTTGGATGTGCCTTTATGACATCACACTGTACACTGTCGCTTTTCAACACACTCTCGCAATCTTCAAGTTTGAAATGCAATAACTTCTAAGCAGAAAAAGACATCAACATGATTTTTACACCAAATTGTTTCTATCATATAGTCCTCTATCATATCTATGAAAATGGAAATAAACGGGAATATTCTTTTAAAGGATGAATCGCTTGTATAGCAGGACCACCCAAGTAGCACCATGTCATTGGGTGTTCTTTCGTCGTCGTCAGATATACCAGTATATGACCTCCATTACCTTTTGCACTTCTTGTAAGGGTGAACGTCATGTAACAGGGTTGCCAGTTTGGCAGATTACCTGCCAAATATTAACAATTTGTCCATTTTCAAACATGCTTGCTTGGTCGGTAATTTTTTTTTTGTACCGGCCAAATAAAATTGGGCCGATATTGGTCGTTTTGAAGATTCTAAACTTATTCCAACTTTAATTTCACTTTTAACTCATAACAAAATTACTCACATACATCCACTTTTAGTATTTGTGATATTAAAGCGTTGTTACTCCTAATAGAGGGCTACAGTCAAATATATATATATATATTTTTTCATTTGACTTTGTGAAAACTTTTGTGTGAAGGAGCGAACACAAAAATATATTTTTATCTTGTATTTTACATTGTTATGTACTTCCTCCAATAATTCGTCCATTGGACAGTTGGAAACTGATTTGGCCGTTTTTGGGCCAATTTGCAAAGGATATTGGGCAGGTAGACTTGTGGCAGACCTGGCAACCCTGTCATGTAAGCTCAGAACGCAAATGGAATCTTACACCTGAATCACCTGAATATTTTCCTTACATTTTGCGTTTCTATGGCTATTAAATTTATTAATAACTTTTCATTACATATCTACATAAATATACAAACGAAAAAAAAAATATGCCCAAGAAATCATCGCTGGTAATAATTTAGATTTTACTTTATTGCCCAGTGTACACCCAACCGCCAACCCTCAGTAGCGTCTATTCTATAAGAAAGTATATAGCGTCTGTTCTATTAAACACTAGACAACCTCTTAAGGTGAAGTACCGTGAAAAATAATCCCATTCGTCTGTTTCCTTTTTATACGGATTTTCTTTGAAATGAATTGAACCGTTTGACCCCTACTGATTGTCTTTGAAGTCCTCTCGCTACGTATAATACATAAGCATATAAACAAGGTTTTAAAAGATTCCCTTTTAATATTTCTGTCTCCGCTTATATTCCTTCACTTATTCCTGACCCTTTTCCTCCGGTGTCCGCACACTGGTCCGAAGGCCCAATAGTCTGAAGGTTTAATAGTTTGAAATAAAGGCCCACTTGTCCAAAAGTCTGGTAGCCTGAGTCCGAAGGATCGATAGTACAAAGGTTCAATAGTTCGAAGCAGAAGGTTCAATAATGCAAAGGTTCAATAGTCCGAAGGTTCGATAGTCAGAAGGCTCAATAGTCCGAAGGTTCAATAGTCTAAAGCTTCAACAGTCCGAAGTTTTAATAATCCGAAGGTTAGGCTTAACTTAGGGTTAGCCTTCGGACCATTGAACATTCGGACTATTGGGCCTTCGGACTATTGAACATTTGGACAATTGAACCTTCGGACTATTGAGCCTATGTTCCTATGCATCCTGCTCACTGCAGTGTTTATATTTGTCTTCTTGTTTTAGGAGATTTAGTAATTTTCTCACTTAATTCTTATTGTGTGTTATATAGGTTTTCAATTTTCTTTCATTTCTAATATTTTAGTATTTCATTTGCATATCTCTTTTCTTGATTTCCTCATAGTTATTTTTTTGCATATCAAGATTGATATACAATGCATTACCCATAGAAGATCTGTTGAGAGGATCACTCTGTCTAACTTAATAACAATAAATAAATATTACCTTATGGTCATCAATTAACATGAACAAACATGCGTAATAAATAAAAAGTCCTTAAATCATATCTCCCTTTCCTAAAAATCTAAGAATATCTTTTTCCGTTGACTTGAGCATTTGTCACCATACTAGTGCCATTAACATACCGCACCTTTACCTCAGTTTAAAAAGGTTAGATCCCTGATAATCCGCTTATCCCACCTGTTTTATTTCTGTTCCACGAATATTCCTTTTGTTTACCCAGCAGCGCAGGGATGTTTTATAACATATCTCTCGTTTATGTTATGTTTATGTTTATATATTTATATAGCGCTCAATATCTATACAATGCACATTCAGCGGCGTTGTACAGAAAATAAATACAAGTGTTCATAAAGTTAATAAAGTTCATAGGGTAAAGATAAACACAATTTTTTTTTTAAAGCCTGGGTGAACAAAAAAGTTGTTACTTCCCGTTTGAAATTGTCGTAGTTATTGATGCAACGAAGAGAAGATGGCAAAATATTCCATGTGACAGGGGCAGCTACAGCAAACGACCTGTCTTTAAATGTTCTGCGTTTTGTGAGAGGAATGTCGAGGAGAATGCCCATGGTGTTAGAAGAAGAGCGTAAACCTGTACGTATAATGATGAGTTCTTTAAGATATGAAGGAGCCACATCATGAAGACATTTGTGGACGTATGTTGCAATTCTATATGTTATTCGGGATTTTACCTGACCCGTTTGTTCCTCATCGAAAGGCGGTAACACTGTAGACCTTTTCAAACCGAGTTTAGCTGAACGTGATTTTTCAGTACTGTACGACCAATCAAAATTAATGCTGGAGGTGCAGTTTTGAGGAAAAACTTGTAATCAGTAATACGTGTGCGTATTACGCGCGCGTATTTCCTTCATGTACAATGCACGTATGATACGTGCGCTTGAAAACAATTTTTCATACGCTTGGTCCCGTACCGTTCGTGAATTGTGAAGACGGCCAAGATCCCCCAGTATTTGATTGGTCATTAAGATTCCCCTAGTATACGATTGGTCCATTATGGATACGTGAATCTCGGCCATGTGACATTGATTGAATTAGTCTATTAGTTTTCTGGAGATGACCGATTCAGATTTGAAAAGGTCTATTACAACACTTAACTTAACATAACATAACAAGATTACGGGCTAAGAAGGATTAGTCACCACATAAAAATCCCAAACTAACACCACCACCACAAAAAAATTCAAAGACGCCCAAAGTTAGTAAAAACTTATCAATCAGTCAATGTTGACTTTGAAATTGTGAACAGAAATGGAGCTAAGTACCCACTCCAGCAAACCATTCCACTCATTAACAACTCTTTGCGAAAAACTAAAACGCCGAATATCTAGCCGTGGAAACTCTTTGGTCCACTTTAAACTGTTACCACGTTTCACATGAGGATTAGCTGAAACATGCAAGAAATAACAGGAAGTCAAATCATCACTTACCACATAGGAACTTAACAAACCTGAATCATATTGCCACGTACTCTACTCAACTCAAGCGTGGTCAAATCAATAATTCGCAACCTAGATTCATAAGAGAGATTCCTTATTTCGGGAATAAGTCTAGTGGCTCTTCGCTGAAATGAACTTATCCTTCTCATAAAAGGGACTCCAAGCCTTAAGGTGAGGACTGACTAACTGCTTATACAAATTAAGAACAACCTCTCTACGAAGATAACAAAAAATTCTTCTAATCAAACCAAGCATTCTATTTGCCCTTGCAGCTGCTAAAACACACTGTTTAAAAGGCTTCGTTGCTAGTAATGATAACACCTAGATCCCTTTCTTGATCAATACAACCAAGATTTGAACCAATCACGCAATAATCAACATTGAATGACATCTGCCATGTTTGGGACCAAGAAACTAACTTATCCAGATCAGTGTGCAAAAGTTAAGAATCCCAAGCATCATCAACAAACATGTACAGCTTAGCGTCATTAGCAAATTTACAAATCCTGGAGCCAAGGGAAGTATCAATATTATTAATGAAGATTAGGAAAAGTAGCGGAACCCAATACAGAACCCTTAGGAACACCACTTGTAATCCTTTTCCATGGAGATACTTCACCATTAACAACAACTCTTTGTGATCTGTCAACTCACCAAGAATATATCCAACTGGCACACTTTCCTTTCACACTAAGTGCTCTTGTTTTCATCATAAGCCTGCCTAATGGAACCTTAACAACTGCTTTTTTGGAAATCTAAATAGATAACATCTACATTATGATCAGAATCAACTTATTTGGTAACATCATCAAGAAACTCCAATAAATTAGAAACACAAGACCTCTTATAGGTAAGAACCCATGCTTGGACAAATTCAACAAATCATTGACCAGTAAATGATCTAGTACAACATCCTTAACAATGGACTCCATGACCTTGCACACAACACTAGTAAGACTCACTGGCCTATACTTACAAGACAAACTGTTGTCACCCTTTTTAAAAATAGGAGTGACATTAGCAATTCTCCAATCACTAGGAACAACACCAACATCAAAGCACTTTGAAAAGATAATACTCGGGGGAACAGAAAGATCAGAACAATCACGTAAGGCAGCGGGATATATACCATCTGGACCGGGTGCTATATTTTAGTTCAAACCCTTCAGCTTCTTAGACACAACATCAACTGAAAATTCAACATTCTTAATAAATACCGGAGAGTGCATACTAAGATAATCCACAACATAATCAGCAGGGGACTCCTTAGTAAAAACAGACACAAAGTAGTCATTCAAAACCTCAGCCATATCCTTATTATTATTGATAGTAACACCATCATTACACTGAAGGGGATAATCAACCTCCTTGGTTTTTTGCTTTGAGCGAACATAAGAATGAAACGACTTAGGATTAATTTAATCTTAACCTCTTTGGACAAACGTTTTTCAAAAAGCACTTTAGTATCTCTTATCTAACCCTTTGTGAACTTTTTATGATCCTTATACCTAGCAAGCTCCGCAGGACACCCACTGTATTTATAACAACGCCACAACTTCTTCTTTTTCCGAACAGCCTACAAAACCTCCCGAAAAATCCACACTGGCTGATTACGCCTACAGTTTTTCTTTAATGGGACAACCCTATTTACACCCTCCAAAACTACTTTCAGGGTTAATCCCAGTAAGAGAACCGAGTTTCGCTTTAAAAAGTATAGTGTTCATTTGTTAACAATAAAAATGAAGCAACAAAAATGCTATTGTGGTAAAAACCAAAAAGACGGTTCATGACAGTTTTGACGACATATCCGGCATATATTGAAATGTGTTAGAACTATAAAAAGGTTGAGTGGGGAAATCCCGGAATAGCGTTAATACACATATTTTCATCATTGACATACTTGAATACGGGTACAAAACCTAGGCGATGCAGAAGTCATGTAAAGTCCAATGTATATGTGCTTATGCCATTTGGTATATGCATAGACACATCCAGGCTTTCAGCAGCGGAAACAGTCAGTTATAATATGACCGAAGTTACAGACAGCAGGATATGGTTCGTTCAAAGTTTTGTTTTGTGTACTAGATTACAAGGATAAAATGAACACAATTGAAAGAAGTTATATACTCAAGTGGGCTGTTTTGGTACCTACTCATCTCCCCCACCCCTATGATGATAATGATGATGATGACGACGACAACGACGATGATGATGATCGTCAATAATGACAATGATAAAGGTATGGTGGTGAGAGTGGTAATGGTGCTGGTGGTGATGATGATGATGACGACGACGATGATGATGATGATGATGATCGACGATAATGACAGTGATCAAGGTATGGTGGTGACAGTGGTAATGGTGGTATTGGTGGTGGTGGTGGCACGGTGGCGGTGGCGGTGATGGTGATGATGATGATGATGATGATGATGATGATGATGATGATGATGATGACGATGACGATGACGACGATGACGATGACGATGATGATGATGATGATGATGATGATGATGATGATGATGATGATGATGATGATGATGATGATGATGATGATGATGATGATGATGATGATGATGATGATGATGATGATGATGATGATGATGATGATGATGATGATGATGATGATGATGATGATGATGATGATGATGATGATGATGATGATGATGATGATGATGATGATGATGATGATGATGATGATGATGATGATGATGATGATGATGATGATGATGATGATGATGATGATGATGATGATGATGATGATGATGATGATGATGATGATGATGATGATGATGATGATGATGATGATGATGATGATGATGATGATGATGATGATGATGATGATGATGATGATGATGATGATGATGATGATGATGATGATGATGATGATGATGATGATGATGATGATGATGATGATGATGATGATGATGATGATGATGATGATGATGATGATGATGATGATGATGATGATGATGATGATGATGATGATGATGATGATGATGATGATGATGATGATGATGATGATGGTGATGGTGATGATGATGATGATGTTTCTACCTCTCTTTCTATGTCTCTCTTCCTACAATACTCAGTTGTAAAATGAGTACCAGTATCGCTGAGGACTGGTGCTATCTCAGTATGTCGCAACATGTTTAATTTTAAGGTTTATCCTAGCTTAATTTCTATTCTTAAAGGAAATGTATCGTTTAATAAATACATTCAGAAATGAACGCCGCCGTGCTGGTAACGTCACTTACGCTTTTTTAATTTTCTCTATTGATCGCGAGAAATATGAGATGCTATCGATCACCCAACTGTTTACTCCATTATTTTCTTTGTTCCCCGTCTCATGCGCTTATGCCATTTGGTATATGCGCTTATGCCATTTGGTATATGCGCTTATGCCATTTGGTATATGCGCTTATGCCATTTGGTATATGCGCTTATGCCATTTGGTATATGCGCTTATGCTATTTGGTATATGCGCTTAGGCCATTTGGTGTATGCGCATATGCCATTTGGTATATGCGCTTATGCCATTTGGTATATGCGCTTATGCCATTTGGTATATGCGCTTACGCCATTTGGTATATGCGCTTATGCCATTTGGTATATGCGCTTATGCCATTTGGTATATGCGCTTATGCCATTTGGTATATGCGCTTATGCCATTTGGTGTATGCGCTTATCCCATTTGGTATATGCGCTTATGCCATTTGGTATATGCGCTTACGCCATTTGGTATATGCGCTTATGCCATTTGGTATATGCGCTTATGCCATTTGGTATATGCGCTTATGCCATTTGGTATATGCGCTTACGCCATTTGGTATATGCGCTTATGACATTTGGTATATGCGCTTACGCCATTTGGTATATGCGCTTATGCCATTTGGTATATGCGCTTATGCCATTTGGTATATGCGCTTATGCCATTTGGTATATGCGCTTATGCCATTTGGTATATGCGCATATGCCATTTGGTATATGCGCTTATGCCATTTGGTATATGCGCTTATGCCATTTGGTATATGCGCTTATGCCATTTGGTATATGCGCTAATGCCATTTGGTATATGCGCTTATGCCATTTGGTATATGCGCTTATGCCATTTGGTATATGCGCTTATGCCATTTGGTATATGCGCTTATGCCATTTGGTATATGTGCTTATGCCATTTGGTATATGCGCCTATGATATTTGGTATATGCGCTTATGCCATTTGGTATATGCCCTTATGCCATTTGGTATAGGCGCTTAGCCATTTGGTATATGCGCTTATGCCATTTAGTATATGCGCTTTTGTCATTTGGTATATGCGCTTATGCCATTTGGTATATGCGCTTATGCCATTTGGTATATGTTCAAATTGGAATATGAATTTTGAGCAAGGCCATAACCTTATATCGATACATTAGAGCCCTTTCTCTATTTCCGGACTGATTAGGTCAAACCTACAGCCCTTTCTCTATTTCCGGACTGATTAGGTCAAATCCACAGGTGTATTTGGAGACAAACCGGCACTTGTTACAAAATTTGGATTTCAGAAGTGGAAAGTTTTTGAATCACTGTTATCATTGACGTCATCAATAATAACAAGGTATCGCTTTCATATACCGTATAACTACTTCCTTTCACAATTGGAACTTACAACTTTCCTTAAACGATTATTCAAGTGGTGAGATAATATAAACTTATATGAAAGGGGACACAAAAGAAAACAAAGATTGAGGAAGGAATTTCAATATGTTATTCCTCTGTTAAAAAGAAATTTAAAGGTCTGTCTAATCTGTTGAAATGGATTAGGTAGAAAATATATTTTAAAATGTTAGCGCCATTATCTCACTTTCTCAAGAAAAGAACATTGATCAAACTTATACGTCGATGTATATCACGTGATTCACGTGTCGTTACCCAGGCGTGATGCTGGATTTAGTCAAAAGCTATCTAAGCTATGGCTTAGGACCTCGCGTCAGAAGGAGCTTCACTTGATCCATGAAACAATTGGAGAAAACCAGCACTGTGATTCATTTTGTATATTCACCATTTGACAAACAAATGTGTATTTTTTTGAGTAGAGTTGCACATTATCGATATATCCATGTACCTGGCAATTTCATGGTGCAAAAAATGTATAAAACAACATTTTCTGAGGACCTCAATAGTCTCTGCAGCTCATGGCCTAAAAAACCTAAAGAGCTTACACCAAATTTGTTTTCCGGATAAACGCAATGTTGATCAGCAATGCTAACTTGTACACAGCAATTACAGAGTAACATCTACATCTTGATGTTACTGTAAAATGAATGGGCTTGAATTATTTTAAAGGATTAGTTCAGTGGTCAAGCAAGTCCATCTTATATGAAAGAGGACTTAAAAGAAACAAAATGGTACAGAAACTGTTCATGAATCTTATACCGTTAAGGAGATATTCAAGTTTAAAGCTCTGTCCTATCTTTGTAGAAATGACTGGTGTAGTAAGTCTACTATGGAAGATTGGCGCCTTCCTCCTCACACTCTTATCAATTGCTAATGTTTATTAAAGAAAATATATTTTACTTTTTTTTTAATTTCAATTATTTTCTCTCAAACGATTTTCAAGTGGTAAATTACAATTATCCTTTCAAGATTCTGTTTTACTACTGTCCTGACATATCCAATGGTTTTTAAGCAACAAAATTGAAGGACAAATTATGATAGAATACATAAAGAATTTCAGGATTCTGAGGCAGTGACATCACAACTAGGCTGATGTCAGTCGTTTTTACACAAATGATACCAAACTTTGAACTCAAATATCTCCTTAACGGAATACAAATTTTAAATACGTTTTTCACTATTTTGTTTCTTTTGAAATCTTCATTTATATAAGATATACTTGCTTGACCCCTGAAGTTAATCCTTTAACTGTTAAGTTCATGACCAATCCAGCCATTTGATGTATATTGTCTCGAAATTGAGATAAAAACCTTTTTTCATCCCATCATATTTAAAAATGTTGCGTTCATTTTCAATGTGTACAATTTCTCGATCAGTGCAAATTAAGTTATATAGGACGCATATTGCTTGATGGGAACACGGTGGCCTCCATTGTTTCAACATTACTTACTTTCAAGTATCAGATTGACTCATTATATCAGGGTTTTCCCCGGACTTTCTATACTTTGATACTGGAGTCTGTAATTTTTCAGATTTCGGTATTGACTGGTGAATCGAATCATAATAATTTCTTCATATCGAGTTTATATTTTGATGTGATAAATGTAATATTACAACATATGGGAATGAGCTTACTGGGGGTAATTGTAAACCATACAGCAAAATATACTTTTCATTTAATGTCAAGGATAAGTCGAATAAAAAGATAAGCAATTTATGATATTCTATGTTTTCTTTATATTAATCCTCTTCACGTTAACGTAAACATTCTTTCATTAACAATAAACAAAACATGGTTATACAAAACTTAAAAGAATCAATAGAGTTTGATGTTTGTTTACTTATGTAAGGATTTATTATATGTGTGATTTATGTTTTGTTAATAAATACAATTGACTTTAAACTGGAAGAGATACAACGTCTGGTCCTCTTCATAGAACATATACTATAAAGTTACACTGATAAATATGATCTATATTCAAAACATAAATGCTGCATAGGTCTCTGGTTTTGTAGGTATATCGGTTATCTATATTTTGTAGGTCTAAGAAAACCGTCTACACGTCGCCGATGAAATGCTATATTATAGACACCTTCGCGGCGGTTATATAGCCCCCTCCTCCTCCCTTATATTACCAAATTCTCCATTTCACACATGCTTAAATTTGCACATCTGAATTGCACATTTGGATGAATGACCCCTCTATTTTCTGACACACTGTAAAAATGGAAAGGTCAAAATTTGACCATAACATGGTCAAATCTTTACCGCAACAACTTGGGAAAAATTGAACAACAAATTTGACCACAATATGGTCAACGTTTTCCATAATTACAATATTGTGGTCAGTACGTTCAAAATCTATTTCTTTTGTAGAATTGAATACAAATTCACAGCAGTATGAACGTCTTCACATCACAAATGCAAGTTTGCATAAAATAAGAAATCATAAAAAAAACCGTCGTAACGTGGTAACGTAAAAGGAGTGTATAAAATTTCTGTAAAAAGGTGGATAAATTGATAAACAGAAATTATGCCCAGATTTTCATAGACCGTATTATTAAGAGCTAAATTTTGACAAGTATTCTTTTAATTAGGAAAATAGCATCCTAAGTTTCCCAGCTATTGGTTATCAAAGTGTGTGATCCTTTTGAGACGTTTGGTCAACAGGTCAAGTTCATAGAGCACTTGAGGACAGGCAGATTGAAATCTTTATGAAATTCTTTAAATACTTGTCCTACATTTCAGCAATCTTTAACAGTTTTTTCCAGTTGGCTGTAGACTAAATTCTCTTTTTCGAAATCAATTGCTCCCATTTAAGGAATATTGTGTTATAAGAGTTAAAAGCAATGAATTAACAGACAATAGCAAATTCTGCCCGTTAACTACTGACATTTTTGGCCTTCATGCCATGTAACTTAACTGTCAGTTCCCAAGGTGCATAAAAATATCCAAAGAATTATGTAAAACGTAATTTTCTTCTTAGAAGCAAAAATAAGCTAGTACAGAATTAACTTTTTATAACCTCATGTATGTATAAATATCTTTTGTCATCTTCAACAGATTTAAAAAAAGTGTAAATCTTATCCTGTGCACCTGCTCATTGTCTCACCCGCGAAGCTGAAAGAGACATAGCGATCAGTCGGTCGTCGTTTTCTGTCGTCATCGTCGTTGCCGTCCACAAAAGTTTGACCTATTGGAATGTTGCTGGTATTTCAAAAATTTTGTTGCCTCAAAAGAAATGAAAACAAAAAGCCTTAGTCGTAATAAGAATTCCTAATAGCAATTTGTATCTCGCTCACAAAAGGAAGTTCCTGGCCTCAACCGAAAACAATAGTCTTGGTCTTAAATATCAGTAACAACTGAAATCTTGCCCGAAAGGATATAGTAGCAGTGGAAAGGTTGCCTCAATAGGAATGATTCCTGGCCTAAAAATCAGTTGAAACAGTAAAAAATAATACCTGGCTTGAAGAGAAATGAAGCAAATTATGATAGACAGTAGTATACAATATTTTGGTGATGCATTCAATTTAATAAATGTGTCTTCCTAATGCGCACATGATGTATAGTTTTGAAGGTGATAACTGCCTTCTATTGTATAATATCTACAATATCAGGTTATCAACCTAACAATGTCAGGTTATCAACCAAACAATATCAGGTTATCAACCTAACAATATCAGGTTATCAACCTAACAACATCAGGTTATCAACCTAACAATATCAGGTTATCAACCTAACAATATCAGGTTATCAACCTAACAACATCAGGTTATCGACCTAACAATATCAGGTTATCAACCTAACAATATCAGGCTATCAACCTAGCAATATCAGACTATCAACCTAACAATATCAGGTTATCAACCTAACAATATCAGGTTATCAACCTTACAATATCAGGTTATCAACCTAACAATATCAGGTTATCAACCTAACAAAATCAGGTTATCGACCTAACAATATCAGGTTATCAACCTAACAATATCAGGCTATCAACCTAATAATATCAGGCTATCAACCTAACAACATCATGTTATCGACCTAACAATATCAGGTTATCAACCTAACAATATCAGGCTATCAACCTAGCAATATCAGACTATCAACCTAACAATATCAGGTTATCAACCTAACAATATCAGGATATCAACCTAACAACATCAGGTTATCGACCTAACAATATCAGGTTATCAACTTAACAATATCAGGCTATCAACCTAGCAATATCAGGTTATCAACCTAACAATATCAGGTTATCAACCTTACAATGTCAGGTTATCAACCTAACAATATCAGCTTATCAACCTAACAATATCAGCTTATCAACCTAACAATATCAGCTTATCAACCTAGCAATATCAGGCTATCAACCTAACAATATCAGCTTATCAACCTAACAACCTAACAATATCAGGCTATTAACCTAGCAATATCAGGCTATCAACCTAACAATATCAGCTTATCAACCTAACAACCTAACAATATCAGGCTATCAACCTAGCAATATCAGGCTATCAACCTAACAATATCAGGTTATCAACCTAACAATATCAGCTATTATCAACCTTACAATATCAGGTTATCAACCTAACAATATCAGCTTATCAACCTAACAATATCAGCGTATCAACCTAACAATATCAGCTTATCAACCTAGCAATATCAGGCTATCAACCTAACAATATCAGCTTATCAACCTAGCAATATCAGGCTATCAACCTAACAATATCAGCTTATCAACCTAACAATATCAGCTTATCAACCTAACAATATCAGCTTATCAACCTAACAATATCAGCTTATCAACCTAACAATATCAGCTTATCAACCTAACAATATCAGGCTATCAACCTAACAATATCAGATTATCAACCTAACAATATCAGGTTATCAGCCTAACAACAAATTTCAAAGATCAATATTAATTAAACAAGACCTTCCAATCTACAAATTTTTATTTTATCTGAAAAAGTTGAGGTAAAATAAGATATTGTGACCTGGTCTTATAAGAGAGATTCCCTTTTTCGTTTTGACATATCTAACATTTCGCAATAGATTTTTTAATTTGACTTTTGTCTCCCCTTTTTGATATGGAAAACACCTTTTCATTTTATCGAAACAGTTGTCTTCATTTACTTGCAAATATGTATTTGTTATTGTGTAAAATATTGTTTGAACTTGGTAAAAAGAAAGTAACTTTTCTAGTAGAGTTGAAGTATTAGTACGGTGTTTTCATTTGTAGGTCGGAATTTGTTTATGTAAGATTGCTATACCGATATACCGATGACGGTTTAATATAGGGAAGTACTTGTATAAGTATATCACTGCATAAGAAAGGGTAATATCTATGCGGTAATTCCTCACTTGACAGAAGTACTAATATTAGATTACGGGGAATTTTTGGTTCTCGTGATCTAAAACAAGAGCTCATAAAAGACAGTCAGCTTTGAAAGAGATTTCAAAAGACATTTGACCGTCTGCAGATTGACATATTTCAGTGACAAAATGACATCGTTGAGCATAGCTGTTGTAATATATTGCATTCTATTCCTTCTTGGATTGGATACAATGTCGGCAATAATAATATCAGGTAAGGATCCTTAAGAGGGTTAGAGGAGTCAGTGGTATTATCTGACCGCGGTACACACAGTGCGGTTGTTAGATGCGTCAGTGGTATTATCAGATTGCGGTACATGTAGTGCGGTCGTTAGCCGTCAGTGGTATTATCACTTTGCGGTACATATAGTGCGGCTGTTAGCCGTCAGTGGTATTATCACATTGCGGTACATATAGTGCGGTTGTTAGCCGTCAGTGGTATTATTAGATTGCGGTACATATAGTGCGTTTGTTAGAGAAGTCAGCGGTATTATCAGATTGCAGTATATATAGTGCGTTTGTTAGAGGTGTCAGTGGTATTATCAGATTGCGGTAGATATAGTGCGTTTGTTAGAGAAGTCAGTGGTATTATCAGATTGCGGTACATATAGTGCGGTTGTTGGAGAAGTCAGTGTTATTATCACATTGCGGTACATATATTGCGTTTGTTAGAGGCATCAGTGGTATTATCAAGTTGCGGTACATATAGTGCGTTTCTTAGAGGCGTCAGTGGTATTATCAGATTGCAGTACATATAGTGTGTTTGCTAGAGGCGTCAGTGGTATTTACAGATTGCGATACATAAAGTGCGTTTGTTAGTGGCGTCAGTGGTATTATCAGATTGCGGTACATATAGTACGTTTGTTAGAGGCGTCAGTGGTATTATCAAGTTGCGGTACATATAGTGCGGTTGTTAGAGGCGTCAGTGGTATTATCAGATTGCGGTACATATAATGCGTTTGCTAGAGGCGTCAGTGGTATTATCAGATTGCGGTACATATAGTTCGTTTGTTAGAGGCATCAGTGGTATTATCACATTGCGGTACATATAGTTCGTTTGTTAGAGGCATCGGTGGTATTATCACATTGCGGTACATATAGCGAGGTTGTTAGCCGTCAGTGGTATTATTAAATTGCGGTACATATAGTGCGCTTGTTAGAGAAATCAATGGTAATATCAGATTGCGGTACATATAGTGCGTTTGCTAGAGGCATCGGTGGTATTATCAGATTGCGGTACATATAGTGCGTTTGTTAGAGGCGTCAGTGGTATTATCAGATTGCGGTACATATAGTGCGGTTGTTAGAGAAGTCAGTGGTATTATCAGATTGCAGTATATATAGCGAGGTTGTTAGTCGTCAGTGGTATTATTAAATTGCGGTACATATAGTGCGGTTGTTAGAGAAATCAATGGTAATATCAGATTGCGGTACATATAGTGCGTTTGCTAGAGGCGTCAGTGGTATTATCAGATTGCGGTACATATAGTGCGTTTGCTAGAGGTGTCAGTGGTATTATTAGATTGCAGTTCATATAGTACGTTTGTTAGAGGCGTCAATGGTATTATCAGATTGCAGTACATATAGTGCGCTTGCTAGAGGCGTCAGTGGTATTATCAGATTGCAGTACATATAGTGCGTTTGCTAGAGGCGTCAGTGTTATTATCAGATTGCGGTACATATAGTGCGGTTGTTAGAGGTGTCAGTGGTATTATTAGATTGCGGTACATATAGTGCGTGTGTTAGAGGCGTCAGTGGTATATTCAGATTGCGGTACATATAGTGCGGTTGTTAGAGGCGTCAGTGGTATTATCAGATTGCGGAACATATAGTGCGTTTGTTAGAGGCGTCAGTGGTATTATCAGATTGCGGTACATATAGTTCGTTTGTTAGATGCATCAGTGGTATTACCACATTGCGGTACATATAGTGAGGCTGTTAGCCGTCAGTGGTATTATTAAATTGCGGTACATATATTGCGCTTGTTAGAGAAGTCAATGGTATTATCAGATTGCGGTACATATAGTGCGTTTGTTAGAGGCGTCAGTGGTATTATTAGATTGCGGTACATATAGTGCGGTTTTTAGAGGCATCAATGGTATTATCACATTGCGGTACATATAGTGCGTGTGTGTTAGAGGCGTCAGTGGTATATTCAGATTGCGGTACATATAGTGCGGTTGTTAGAGGCGTCAGTGGTATTATCAGATTGCAGTACATATAGTGCGTTTGCTAGAGGCGTCAGTGTTATTATCAGATTGCGGTACATATAGTGCGGTTGTTAGAGGTGTCAGTGGTATTATTAGATTGCGGTACATATAGTGCGTGTGTTAGAGGCGTCAGTGGTATTATTAGATTGCAGTTCATATAGTACGTTTGTTAGAGGCGTCAATGGTATTATCAGATTGCAGTACATATAGTGCGCTTGCTAGAGGCGTCAGTGGTATTATCAGATTGCAGTACATATAGTGCGTTTGCTAGAGGCGTCAGTGTTATTATCAGATTGCGGTACATATAGTGCGGTTGTTAGAGGTGTCAGTGGTATTATTAGATTGCGGTACATATAGTGCGTGTGTTAGAGGCGTCAGTGGTATATTCAGATTGCGGTACATATAGTGCGGTTGTTAGAGGCGTCAGTGGTATTATCAGATTGCGGTACATATAGTGCGTTTGTTAGAGGCGTCAGTGGTATTATCAGATTGCGGTACATATAGTTCGTTTGTTAGATGCATCAGTGGTATTACCACATTGCGGTACATATAGTGAGGCTGTTAGCCGTCAGTGGTATTATTAAATTGCGGTACATATATTGCGCTTGTTAGAGAAGTCAATGGTATTATCAGATTGCGGTACATATAGTGCGTTTGTTAGTGGCGTCAGTGGTATTATCAGATTGCGGTTCATATATTGCGTTTGTTAGAGGCATCAGTGGTATTATTAGATTGCGGTACATATAGTGCGGTTTTTAGAGGCATCAATGGTATTATCAGATTGCGGTACATATAGTGCGGCACTTATAGTGTGATACATATCGTGTGGTACATATTGAGTTTGAAAACATGAGGTACCCTCAACTATCTTGATAATGATTAATGATAATCTCTTCAACTTTATCAATCAATTAAAAATAGCTCAATTTTAATTGTTTGTTGAATAAATGGTATCGCTAATGAACAGCCACTTTTGCTGTGGAAGAAAAAAACAATTACGAATGGAGGTTTTAATTGCACCTGTGGTAAATATTTCAACTCAATAATTTTGAGGAGACGAAATTGTTACATTTCATAGCCACCTAGCCCCTTCCCGGTCAAAATTATCATCAACAGTGGAAAGGCAGGAAGGTGGGTGGACGAGAGGTCCAGGGGTGTCATATCAGTTGGACCTTGTCAAATGATTTGATGTTTCGTTAAATATATTAGACGCAAAATTTTACCATTCTTTCCTAAAACACCACTCTAAATATCAAAGGCCAAACGTTTTGTAAGCTAAGCATCGTGTTTTTGATTAAATATTTGTTGTATTTTTGTTTTTTGTACAGAGTGTCACTTCTCCTCCGATACTGGCTTTTATGTTACACAAACCATAAACGTAGCTTGTGAATTAACCTTGCATCAATTACATGACGATGACTTGGACGAAGACGGTAGCGATGACGATTTTTATGTGCTTCTCGAAGATAACATTACCAAAAGGAGGCTCTCATCAAAAACTTGCAGCTTTTATCGGAGAGGCCCAAATGAAAGGAGGTCATGCACGGTCAACTTTGTTATAACACCAACAAATAGCGGTAATCAAAGTTATGCACTATATGAACATTACGAACAACCCCAGATACCAAACAGCGTGTGGCCGGTACAAGTCAAGCCTGCAAGGGATTTCATTCCTAGTAAGTGTTTGTGTAAAAATGTTCTTCCTTAAGAAAATCAATCGCCAAGAAAGGTCCTAACTCAAGGGACTTTCCAAAATATGGGATTTCACATAATCCTGAAATCAATCCCGAAATCAATTTTTTTTTTTCTACTTCACGTCAAAAATATGCTGAAAACTGCAGATTTTATCACCTATTCATTTAGATGTTATACTTTGCGAACTGCATTGAATTTTTTTCCTGGAATCTATATAAAACTATATATATATATATATATATATATATATATATATATATATATATATATATATATATATATATATATATATATATATATATATATATATATATATATATATATATATATATATATATATATATATATATATATATATATATATATATATATATATATATATATATATATATATATATATATATATATATATATATATATATATATATATATATATATATATATATATATATATATATATATATATATATATATATATATGTATATATATATATATATATATATATATATATATATATATATATATATATATATATATATATATATATATATATATATATATATATATATATATATATATATATATATATATATATATATATATATATATATATATATATGTATATATATATATGCATATATAAAATATATATATATATATATACATAAATATATATATATATATATATAAATATATATATACATATATATACACATATATATATATATACATTATATATATATATATATATATATATATATATATATATATATATATATATATATATATATATATATATATATATATATATTATATATATTATATTACCCCTTTAATCTCCATTATATTGCTATTTTCTTTGAGTGAATTCAAGATCTACTTTTTTGCAGATTGTAAACTTACTTCGATCTCAGAGAATCAGGTTGTCGGACATTACATAACACTCCAATGCGAGGTGACTGTTGTACCAAATATGGTGAAGCAAGTAAAGAACAGGTTGAAGCTCTGGGTCTGTGAAAACAAACGCTCTACAATTGTATCAAAAAAGATAGGGAAAATATCAAGTGAAAATAACAGTCTTGTATCTTATGAGGCAACATTTAGGTTTCGTCTAGAACACCCGGGCGACGTCACATACTCAGTATACTTTCCTGATATAGAAGGCAACCAATGTACACAGGAAAACAAAGTACCTCCTCAAGTTTCCATTTCAGTGGTTCAAGAGAAACATACCAAATATTCCAGTAAGTACAAGTAAACGGACTGTTTTGCTCAGGTCAGAATAGTTAAAAATAAACTTAAGTATCATTTGCTGAAAAAAATGATTATCATTATGTCGGGTCAATTGTGCTATTGATTTATCTCAATGACTTTATTAGGTACGAAAGCCATTCTTTGCAACTTAACTTTGGGTCTTCTATATAATGAGTCCTTGATGGATAACTCCAATTTCTTGCATATACAAGTATACATTGTTATTGGTAAAAAATGTTGGTATACCACGCAAGTAAGGTTCTGGCTCTAATCAAAGCTAAGATTCTCGATTATAATAGCGTTAGTTCGCGATGGTAAAATGTGCGATAATATCGTTTGAAAGGTTTAACTAATTATGTTGAGTGAAGCTTGGTAATCTGTGTAATCTTCTTTAATTGTTTATCCTAACTGAAAATGATCAAAGAATAGAACTACCTTTACAGACTTTTCGCATGATTTTGAGCTTGCAAAAATGGTTAACATATGATCCATCAATGATATCAACATTGTAGTTCTCAAGCAAAGGTACATCAATTTGATATATCTTTGTTGTTTCTTTCGTATTTTTACAGATTGTACCTTTTCTTCTGATGATGGGTTTTATGTCAATCAAGAAATACGGGTTTCTTGTGAAATAAGCGTACCACATGAAGAATACATGAAAACGTACTCAAATGCTGGACCCTTCTGGGTTGATCTTAAAGACGCCATTACACAATATGGATCGTCAGCCGACCACGATTGTACTCTTTCTCTTCAATCTGAAGGTGGTGATTACTCCTGTGTTGTCAACTTTGCAGTTACTCCGAGGATTCGCGGTATTGTTACTTACTATTTGATTTACGGAGTAAATGGCAACCGTCGGAATGATACATGGGAGATAATAGCGAAGACGCCTGTGAGAAAGCTGGATCCTCGTAAGTATTTGTAAAGTATTCGTAATTCATCATTTTCCGAGCCTGTATTTACGTATTGATTACTATCTATACAAAAGTGATGAGTATTCTGCTCGACGAAAGAACACACAATTACAATGACGGGATCGTTACCTGCGTTATCGGTTATGATAGAAACAATGCTATCACGAAACGCACTTCATTCTCCTTTAATATCACATCGCTAATCTTTAAGTGTCTGTGTATATTTCATATCCTTGATATGTTGTGGGTTAAAAACCATTGGATGTGTCAGTATGGTACGGTAATAAAACATATTCTAGAAAATTATAGTAAAGCATAATCTAGAAAAAAAAGAAGTTGTAATCCAGTTTTCTTTAAAATGTATTAATATATTATCAAGAAAGTGGGGATGAGGGCGCCAACCTTCTATTGTGACTTTCCACACCAGTCGTTTTTATGCACATTATACTCTAATTTAAACTTAAATATCTCTTTAACGAATAAAGATATTGAAGAAGTTTCTTCAAAATTATATTTCTTTTAAAGTCCTCTCTTTCATGAGATGAACTTGCTTGACCACTCAGCTCATCATATTTATATATTGTTAATAATTATTCTCGTGAAGCGTCTGTAATGACGTCGTTTATGTTGTAGTCCTCGTTTTAGAATTAATCTTTAATCTTCGACCCTTTTTGTAGGTTGTGAACCTTCTTCGGGCTTAGTGAAACTAAGAGTCCAAGATATCATAACAATCAATTGCCAAGTGAATATTACAACGGATGTGGAAGCCGATGTAGAACGCACGCTGAAGTTTATGCTCTGTGACAACAAAAGGTCTACAATTGTTTCAAAGAGGATCGGAAAAAAATCGAGTCAAAGTGACAGTCTTATATCTTATGAGGCGAGATTTAGGTTTCCGCTAAAATACGTAGGTGACGTCACGTACTCAGTATACTTTCCTGAGAAAGAAGGCGACCAGTGTACAACGGAAAGCAAAGTACCACCTCAAGTTACCATTTCGGATGTTCAGAAAGTTGCTACATCTTCTCGTAAGTACAAATGAATTGTTTCGTTCCTATAAAAATCATATTTAATTAGTGTATTACAGAGCGCTTTGAAGACGGTATTTGATCATATAATTAGTCTATAACAAGGCGCTTTGAAGACGGTATATTATCATTTTTTATTGGAATCTACCTGATTATAGAAACAATAATCTATTGATTTCTCAGAACAGAATTATGTGTGTAACAAATAATGTCATGCAAATTTCTAAGAAGAAATCTAAAATTATTTCTGCAGTTTGTTCACAAGACTGGCGCTATTTTGAGAATACTTCGTCATGCTACTTGTCCAACAACCAGCACAAAGACTTCAAAAGTGCAACAGCGTTTTGTCGTAGTAATGGAGCTGACCTTGCAAGCATTGGAAGTCAACGGGAGAACGATTTCCTTGTCGCACAATTCCATGGTGTCGTCAGGAGGGCTTGGATTGGTGGAAAGAGAAATCTGACAGGTACATTGATTAACTTCTACTATTTCTTTAAAAGACTTATTAATAATCTGAAAAAAAGCTAAATCAATACCCGGGCCATGAAGGCCCCATAACGCCGGTGCTTATCCCCGGCCTCCTTGGCGTGAGCGGTTGAGAGCACATGACTCTCCATGGACAGGACGCCAATACATCGCAGGTGGAGCCTATTTTACAGCTGAGTGGAATGAAGCTAGTAAAGTGTCTTGCTCAAGGAAACAACACAGCGCTGGCGACGGGGTCGAATGCGAGACGTTTAACATACGAGCATTTTGCTCTTTCACCATTGAGCTTCTGCACCGTTTTACTATTGTAAAAAAAAACGTGAAATGAACTTATAATTGATTCAGATATATTTCGAATCTGATTAATATCAAAATCGGTTTAAAAATTACCATTTTACAGCGCTTTGCAATCTCAGTCATCAGTATACAAATTTGTATGCAATTGTGAGATTTATAACAGGGTGCCAGTGGTATTTTTTTTGGCTAAACTTTTTGTCTTGTGTAAATTTACCATATTCTAGGAGGAATAGACTTTCTATTTTTTTGAGTAACTGAGCTTTCAGAAAGTAATGTAAAGCATGATAAGCTGCATGTATTTCATTGCAAATTATTTTGAATTATTGGACATGAAAGATTCGCGCGCTTACATCAGAGATGTTCTGATTTTCCACATGTTGGAAAATCGAACATTTCAAGGCCACCAAAAATTCACGCATCACTGCCTCCATTCTCAATACTTACTGTGTACAATTATACATACACTCTACGTACGTACGTACGGAGTTTATTTCGGGAATAGTGTAAACCTTACACAGCGTGTACACAATTTAAGAAATATTGAGTGAGTGTGCTGCGAGTATCTATGTCGTAGTTGTCGGGCACAAATCGTTTTGTTCAATTAATTAGACGGGGTATAAAATGTACTTTAAAATAACATGTTTGGAACGTCATGAACCTACTATTCTTAGGAAGAAAAACAACATTTTCATTAAAGAAATACATTTGAAATTCTTGGATGTGATATGGCATCACACTGTATACTGACTTTCCAAAACACTAGTGAAATCTTTGAAATGCAATAGCTCTTATACGGAATGAGATATCTACACAGATTATTTGCCAGATTGATTATGTAAATACTGCTCAATCATGCACATAAAGTGCACGGAAATACTCGTCCGTTATAATATATCTATGTATTTATTTCATACACAGCAAGCTGGCATTGGACTGACGGCAGTGAATTTACCTTTGCGAATTGGAAGCAGCCAAGTGAATCTCAGCGGTCACTTTGCACCTTGGTGGAGTTAAGAGGGGCCAAGCGAGGCCAATGGCAGGCAATAGGATGTCATAAGAAGAAACCGTTTGTATGTGAAAAACCAGCTGAACGAGAAATATTGTTTTAAGAACCAGGATTGTAAATCTCACAAATTAGAGGGAGGGGTGGGGTGCGCCATACCCCACAACGTAAGGGCAGTATTTTTCAAAACCCTGTGTAGTTTCTTCTCATTCTGCCGGAAAATTGAGGGAAAAGTCCCCTCTATCAGTCCATCCCCAGATATTAAGGTCTTGGCGCATACCATTTCCCAACACTCATTCCAATCAATAGATTGCGACCACTGGGATATGCCAAGAAAACTTTCGTGAAAAGCTTTCAAGAAATGTGTCCTGCAATATAAGTCATTTATAAAGCATTGATGTTTGAGCAGTACTTTGGTAATTACAGCAAAATTATACTATGCAAAATGATATGTGCAATTTACCCCAGTGCATGTAGATGGACAAATGTAGGTCTTAAATCTATATTCATCAAACGATGCAAGGTATGAAATTGATTAACTTAATTGCAAGATATCATACTTATTTAAAAACATAATTTGTATCATAAATTTACCTTTTGGTGGGGCAAAACTGAACCATTAGTGGTCAAGACCAAACATCTCAAAAGGAAGTTTCTAGTTCTGGAAATAGTAAGCATGGACAAATATAGTGCTGGGAACCAGAATAGTAAGAATGGACAAATATAGTGCTGGAAAGCAGAATAGTAAGCATGGACAAATATAGTGCTGGGAACCAGAATAGTAAGCATGGACAAATATAGTGCTGGGAACCAGAATAGTAAGCATGAAAAAATATAATGCTGGGAACCAGGTTTCTTTCTAGCAGTCTAGTCTTGCGGTTTAAAAACTTGTCATGCATACTTTAAGTTGTATAAGATACAAAGCTTTAATAACAATGCTGACTGTAGATTCGCAATGGTTAATTGAAGTTTAAGGCAATAGAAATAATGTTGTTTTCCATAAAAATGGACTAACGTAAGCTGTTCCAACTGCAAATATTGCATTTTCAATGAAAGATTATGCGGAACATATTGGCTCACAATCTAAAATTCTACTAAATTGATCACAAATTGGTCGCTTTACGTTTTTTGTGTCTCGGAAAAGTCATGTAAAATGAGTAATTCCTCAATATCATATAAGTCAAAATCCTTTGTCGTAGTGTGCAGAGACAAGAATCAGTCTTGTAGGTTTTCCAGATTTCCAATCATTTTGACTTAACAAGGCTATTTAAAAGTCGCTAAATATGAAGAAAAAAGAGTAAAAAAGATCTCGTATCCAGAAATTCATTTACGTATTTTATATTTTACTCGGGAAAAGAAAATCTTCTTACTTAGACATAGAACATAAGTAATTATCAGTTATTGAATTATATGAAGAAAAATGTAGAAAAATAACAAATAGATCTAGTTTCCAGAAATTATTTTGAATTTTTGGAAGAAAAAAAACTTCTTACTTACTTAGCTGCTTTTAAAGCTCCAAACCCATTTTGATATTAGAAAGAAAAAAAACAACATTAAGTACCTGAACAGATATTCCTAAAGATTTCTTTTCCAGGAACTATCTTGAGTTTACTTAGATTTCAAACCCAAATTGATTCATAAGCAAGTAATACAAAGTTTACTCAAAAATGATGAAAGCACCTGCTATTCTAAGCTTAACCGTCTCTTCAAATCAAAAACGTTTCTTGTAGAATTATTTCTATATGCTGAATTATTTAAATTGAGATAACAAGAAAAGAGGCTGATGTCAACTTATATTCAACAGTCACTGAAGGTATTTTTTGTACAGTTTTATTACAAAACACTTACCATAGAAGATGCATTTTGCGTTTAAAAAAAATACTATAACTTAAAAAATGTTCTAATGGGATGAAGCTTTGTCATTTTTTTCTGTTAATTTAAGTTATTAAATCAGCGTGGAATGTGCAATCATATGAGGTAATTTATTACGAAACTACTTCATTGTAAATATGTAAGGTGTATATTGAATGTATATTGTAAAGGCTACTAATATAAGTTTTGATATGTTTTTGAATTTGAAATAAATATATCATTAGAAATTAGTGTTCGTTTTGCATTTTTCATTCAACTTGTTTTAAGTGCATGCTTAAAACCTAGCGTATGTCAGTTTGGGTCAGCATAACCGAATTAATGATGTCAGATGATGTAACCATTTCTCATTGACAAAACAGACTAGTTATCTGTTCTCCTCTACCGTCTTCTCCTCAGTATGAAGCCCGCTTAAGCTGTCCATCATGTCCACAATCTCCCCTTGAATCTGGTTAAAGCTTATAACCAGATTGCTCAAGAGTTTTCCTTAAAAATGTTCAAGATATGTGGTTTTTATTCCAAACTTTGTGTGAGCAATACATCTTTTGAAAACAAGTGTGGAAATTTCCGTTTCAACCTAAGACATAAACGTTACACGGTTTAAAACTTATACAATTTATTTTTTATTATGCTTCAGTGTAGGCCTATACAATTAATGTACGTACACTGCAAATTCAATTGTTGAAGAATTGAACACTATTTGAACACCAAAACTGTAACAGTTTTAGAACGCGTCTTGGTGTTCTTAAAGAAGCACTAGACCAAAAGTGAGGGCGCTTGTTTCTGCGAATTTCACAGATATGTTATCCACAACAGATCAATAAGCTTCATGCCTCCATAGCCCACAGACGACGTAAAGGCAAAGATCACTTGAATATTCATATTACCCAGAAATTTGCAATACGTTGCGTGCTACATAAGCATATGATTTTCGGGAAACTCCCTAAAAATACGCCCTCACTTTCGGTATAGTGCTCCTTGAACCATGGTGGTCTAATAAATAAACATCAAGTGTTCAACTTCTAAACACCGAGCGTCCAATTGTGAACACATAGACGTCTTATATTTGTGAACACATTTACATGTACTTGTAATTGGCATGTAACAGAAAGAGAACGCCATTTATAGTGTTCAAATTGGTCAACTTGGTGTTCAGTGACCAGTGCTGTAGTTAAGTGCAATGTATACAGGTAAATTAGCATGCTTATTTAGATGCAATACAACAACAACAAAATACAACGGCTGTATCGTGGCAGAGCCCGGGCCTCCGACTCCAAGGGGGCCCTCCAGTAAAATAATTCAAGACAAAAATGTTATAGGCCTAGCCCGGGTTAGAGTTAGGCTTACTAGGGTTAATGGCTATGCTTCTAACGCTAGTATTCTTTCTTCGCCATACAGGTCTAAGGGTGACTCAAGATGTAGTGTGTTTTCGCAATCGTTGCACGATTGTCTTCATTTGTTACTCCTGTTCTGCTCGCAATGCTGCCCAAGTAAGCAAAGTCTTACGTGCTAAATGATTATTACCTTTTCAAGGCATTGATGTATTTTGAATAAATATGCTTTATACCAAAATTTCTGTGAAATAAAGTTTTGAAATGATTAAGGAAATGATAATGCTTGTACTTCTCGTTCATATAAATAGTAAGTTAAGTTCTAGCTTTCCTAAATAAAATTATCCGCAACTGGTCTCGAATGATAACTCGGTGTTTTTTTTTTCTTTCCGGAGGTTATATAATATAAGCAATGCGCCTCATTGTTTGTTCCTTAGTTGTGCTACCTGGCGGCACATCGATGATACTATATTACTTGTCAGGTGCAGCTGTTCGTGACCTCGTTTCAAATTTGCAGCCTTCTACCAGCTTGTCTTTCACGCACAGTGCGTCTCCTCATGTGTTTGGGTCGACACATGTTCCATTTTCGCCAGTCAGCGCCACTGTACAGTCAGGGATATCACCCAGCCTTAGTACGTGTCCAATAAATTTCCATCTCCTCCTTTTCACTTTATAGCTAGCATTCATCATTCTAGCTCTTCTTAGCACTTCCTCGTATTGCATGCAACAAATCACACGTAATAGTTACTTAATAGGACATTCATTATTGTTGAGCCCAAATTTTTAGATTGATATCAATCTTTTCATGTATGTCTCTTTCAATAATGTCAACGGTTGTTCTGTATCATATGGTTTACATTTGATTTCATCATATGGTTTACATTTGATTTCATCATATGGCTGTATGGTTTACATTTGATTTCATCATATGGCTGTATGGTTTACATTTGATTTCATCATATGGTTTACATTTGATTTCATCATATGGCTGTATGGTTTACATTTGATTTCATCATATGGTTTACATTTGATTTCATCATATGGTTTACATTTGATTTCATCATATGGTTTACATTTGATTTCATCATATGGCTGTATGGTTTACATTTGATTTCATCATATGGCTGTATAGTTTACATTTGATTTCATCATATGGTTTACATTTGATTTCATCATATGGCTGTATGGTTTACATTTGATTTCATCATATGGTTTACATTTGATTTTATTATATGGTTTACATTTGATTTCATCATATGGTTTACATTTGATTTTATTATATGGTTTACATTTGATTTTATTATATGGTTTACATTTGATTTTATTATATGGTTTACATTTGATTTTATTATATGGTTTACATTTTGGTTTACAACTGATGAATAACATATATAGCTTGTAATTAAGTCTAGTTATTGTACTGCACTGTTCGTCATTACGCTCAGTATACACCATCCGATAAAATACGGATTTCTTGTTAAAAGGAATTTCTTGAAAAGCGTTTATGTATGGTCTCATTATTGTATTGTACATAAATTCTATAGCGCCTTATCCAATATAAAATTGCTCTAAGGCGCTTTACAATAAAATCATACAAGTCAAGAAAAAATACAATAACAAAATTGTTGAAAATACAGATATAAAAAGGTTTATAAAAGTTACAACTGTTTAAAATAGTAAATAGGTGATATATGTACAAAAATTCAAATTCAATGTAAAAAGCTAAAAATGGACTTTATCAACACAAATATATATATAAATATATATATATATATATATATATATATATATATATATATATATATATATATATATATATATGAATATAAATATATATATATATATATATATATATAAATATATATATATATGAATATAAATATATATATATATATATATATATATATATATATATATATATATATATATATATATATATATATATATATATATATATATATATATATATATATATATATATATATATATAAATACACTATCCTGATGATCTAATAAAAGGCAGCTCTAAAAGGTAAGTTTTCACATGTTTTTAATTCATTAATATTCATTGCACGCTTGGCTTCATCTGGTAAATTACTCATGTGATGTCAGAATTGACGTCAAGCAAGTAATCAAAAGGAAACAACGGCTCGTTTTAGAAATTCAACTTATTGCTTATGCGGATTCTAAATTTATCGTTTCTTAAACCTTAGATTTTTATTTTATTATATATATATTATATTTCTATAGACAAATTTGAATATGAAAATTTGCATAACGTTTATTATGCCTCTCACTCAGGACACCGATCTTATATTCTGATTAAGAGACTATTAAGAGACGGACTATTTTTGGAAATGTTTTGAAAACAAGGCAACACCTTTTGCAATATTTAGGTTTCAGGAGTCTTCAATATCGAAAGTAGAACAGGAAATCTTCATAATCGCCGTGTTATCAAATCATTGCATAAGTGCACATACTGTTGCTTTTCTTTTCCGTCTTATATTTCCAACCATGATGAAAAAATAGCGCAATAATTTACAATTTCTATAATCTTAACAGGAAAATTATAGGTATTTATGGAATATCAACTGAAAACTGAATAGCTTTACTGTCATCTCACAGTCAGACAGTAAAGACGCTCGAATATGTGCCTTTTTAATGTTTTTGTTTTAATAATTAATTGTTTAATTATAATTACAGTAATCCAATGCAGCTAATTTAGCCATGTCAGCTCATTGCAGTTCAATAATCACTCAAAAAATACGTATATTATAAAATGAATCAAATATTTTTTTCCGCAAAGAGCCTCATTGTACAGAAGGTATTATCCTGGCCTGCACACTTCGGGTCCGACTTCGATATTCGGAGCAACTCACACAACTTTTTAAATCTGGAAGGGCAATTTTCGGAAAACTAAATAAAATAGTTTCACATGGCCGAAATGTGGCCACTTTGCAAATCTATCATTATGCTTGTATGCCCTGCGGAGGAGATCATTTGTAGCATTATGACGTGTTTAAAATTCTAACGTTGAAATTACTTAACATTAGGCTACTGTAGGTCAGTTTTAAACAATATTTAAAGTCCGTGTAATTTAGACGCTCTAGATATAAAATCCATTTTTTTTTAAACAACGGTAGGCTGGACATATTTTGCCGTTTTTCATGGTCTAAGGTTATAGAATCCGCCCAAATCCGCCCCAAAATCTACTTCTCGCGTTAGGACGACATATGTTTTTCCTGATAATAAATGCCAGAGGTACACAAGGGAGAAAACATTTACCCAACTTCTGCGACAATCCTAATTTATATGCTATTATCTGATATAGACGCACACTACACTATTGTGGGAGTCGTATCCCCAAATTTCTGCCCCGCAAGCAGATAAGTCGGAAAAGGAAGAATTTTAGATTCAAAGACCTGTAGAACTTATAGGTTAATGAGCTAATACTGCAAGCAAGGAATCCTGCTTCAATTTAAACAGGAAATAATCCTCATCACTTTAAACAAAGCTTTCTTAGCAGAAGAACTTTAATTAACTTGACCGATGTCCAACATCTTAGGAGTAAACCTCAGTAGTTCAACATGTAAACAATTTATTGAGGCTATCCTTGAAAACCAAACATCAATATTTAACCTTTATCACTACTTACAATACAATAATTGTCTGTACAATGTAAATTAAAGACTTTTAAGAGTTTCACAAGGAATAATCATAATTAATTTTTGGTGAGTATAACAAGATTATCAACGTATAAGGCGGTGAATGGCTATCCACCGCGTTTTCGATCCCCTCACCATCATATTAGCAAATTCAAAAGAAAAAAAGAATTAAAATCATTACAAATAATGAAAACAAATGTGATAAATCATACACCTTGTCGCACACACCTGATACACTTAAAAACTGAAGTAAAACCATATTCACATTTCACATGTTTTAACAACATTACACATTTGTAACAAAATCCCTCACAATGTGTCATTGGCATGTAGTGTCTTGGTGGATCTTTGCACCTTGTTTTATAAACTGGTTTTATTACAATTGCTCATCATTGGTCACATATATTAGAGGGAATTAATCCGTTCACAATAGCCTCACATGGAATATTGTACTCACGAAATGGTCACGAAAAGTTTCCAACCCGTACTGTTACCTTATACTTTTTAACTACTTTCAACTCCCGATCTGGTAACACGCTTTAACGTAATTGGAAGGGAGTATCTTACATTTATTTTCTGTGCCATTTTATATCATTTCGTCCGCCCCCCTCCCCCCCCCCAAAAATGGCTTATGTCCTGGCAGTAGGGTCTACCACACCATATTGACCGCCATTCGATTCTAAGACGTTTTATGTAACAACACATTGGGTTTGACTTCGGTATTGGCAGGAATAGCAGCCTTAAATGTATGGTTGATAATCAATCATATTTAGCAACATCAACTTCCACAAACGGAATAACCGAACTATGCAAGAAGCTACTAACATTTGAAAATGACGTCAAATAGAAAGGGTCGCGATATTTGTGATTATCCCACACTATACAAATGAATAACGTTAGTATCAATTTCCACATAGAGTTCATACTTTGTGATAATAAACTTAAAGACATGACTTTTCAAGAATAAGCTGATTAGGTGAAATAGTAAACCAAGGCATCAACATGTGTTCCTACTTTTATTCGAGCGCAACGAAAAGCGTGCAACATTGCAACATTAAAATGGTCATTTGGCAATATGGAGTTAATGTTATACAGTAGTTAAAAAGTATTACGCAGATTCAATCTTAAATTGTAAAAATAGCCCTTTCCGTTGTTGTGTTATGGTTAAATACAAGTTTGACCGAGTTTTGATTTGGTAAATTGTCAGATGATATACGTATGATGTAAGAAGTATATCAATCAACTTCCGCAGAATGTTGCGATTCACACAAACTAAATGAATTCAAAACTAAATCTTAACCGGATGTGATGCAACTACAGTCTAATCTAGTTTATTGAAAATGAAAGAGGAGCGAGATTTGTGCAGTAGACTGAGAAGATTTCTGTCTGAATTGCAATGTGATAGGCATTTAAAAAGGGTACGTAGGGATGTCTGCAAGAGCACAGGTGTTCCTAGCGTTTTGACAACCTATATACTTACTACATATATAAAGAAAGGTAGGTCTCTTTCTAACGCGACTTTCGAACCGTATATGATAAATACTCTTTTTTTGACCGACTTGCGAATCTTAATTACATTTTTTTCTCTACTCACTTCTGCTAGAGACTCCCTTCTTCGTTTATAAGCCACAGTATTTGTTAGTTTGTTTTCCGATTAGATGTACAAACGATGAATTTCCAACCCCACTACCGACAAGACAGTGTAGATGCCCAACAATTTGCTGCAAACTACAGAAAGTTGCGATGACGTCATGAAGAAGCAGCACTTTAGTATTATTTTAACAATAACGAGCCGGGGATTACGATGACATCATGAAGTACACAAACGAAATTCGATCAGATTGGTCGAAAATTGACAATTCAAACACGAGTTTTGAAATGTGTATATGAACTCGAAGAGAGCAATGGATTCCTTAGGAGCAATTGTCACCTGGTAAATGTTTCTCTTGTTCACTGTTAGTTAGTATATATAAACTTTTAGATATATTTGTCTAAAATAAAGTGTAGCACTTGACTTTCTTGTTAACGAAATTAGTAGATACAGCCTACAATTATTGGTGTCGCTTACTGCACACACCAATTCAAATTATTTTTCGAATACCAGGCTCATATATGTTACCAATACAGAAATGAAAGCCCATTCTATATATCTTTTTTTGGTGGGCTCAACATATGATTTAACAATGCCATGCATTATGATAGCAAGGAACGGAAAGGAACGACCTATTTATCTCTTTTTGGTGGGCGTATACTTATAATTGACTTGGCTTTTTTGTGAATATGAATTATGACTTCATAATGACATTATCCTTGATGTATGCTTCGTTATATTTCCGCAAACTTGACTGTCAGGAAATTAGGCATGACTTTGCAAACCAAATGTCGGAAATTGTAATTTTGAATTTTGTTTCTCTCGTAGATATTTGTAATTCTCTTTTTCAAAATAAATTTTAGAGCATGCATTTTATTTTACACACCTTCTTTTGACGGGCCCCAAAGACCCGGGGCCTTATGACTAAGTCTTTGCTATATAGGCAACAATAGAGGGATCACTGGGGAAAGGGGGGCCACTCCCCCTTCTCATAGAGTAAGGGGCGAAGGTGGGAAGGAGGTGCTCATTTAGAAGTTGAGGGTGGACCGGAACAGGAGGTGCCCTTTTGAAAGTTTTAAGAAATTACTCTAAATCATTCTTGAAGTTTGAAAACGAAAAAAAATACACATAGTACTCAAAAGATGTAACATACATGTAGAATTTATTTGAAATAATTAAAAAGTGATATTTTCCATGGGCCGTGGGAGCCGTGGTGGGAAGGGCATGACCTCCAATAATATCTAAAAATAGGCCTAGACCTTTTATCTATTCGCCCTATGGGCAATTGCCAATTCTAAAACACATAGCAGATTTTTCCTCTGAAATTAGGGAAAGAGTCCAAATTGGAGGAGAGAGGAGGAGGGGGGAGGGAGGGGGAGGGGGAGGTTTGAATTATAAATTCAAGTATATATATGTATATATATATATATATATATATATATATATATATATATATATATATATATATATATATATATTTAAGTATATATATATATATATATATATATATATATATATATATATATATATATATATATATATATATATATATGTATATATATATATATAAATATATATATATATATATATATATATATATATATATATATATATATATATATATATATATATATATATATATATATATATATATATATATATATATATATACATATATATATATATATATATATATATATATAAATATATATATATATATATATATATATATATATATATATATATATATATATATATATATACTTAAATATATATATATATATATATATATATATATATATATATATATATATATATATATATATAAATATATATATATATATATATATATATATATATATATATATATATATATATATATATATATATATATATATAATATATATATATATATATATTTATATATAATATATTCTCAAACCATATATGTATAGGAACAGGAAGCCACAAGGAACGTCCCCTCCTCTCCCTCTATGTTTTCAAAAACGGAAGAAAATGTCCTTTTTTAAAAATGAAAAGTGTCCCTCAATTAATGTCAAACAAGTGCCCTCATTTAATTTTCTGCCCCGTGCTCATAGCTCCTTCCGATATAGGATTGTCTGCCCTTCTGCCCATGTGCTTAGGCCTATATGTTATTAAAAAATCGGTATCATTAAGATATATTGATACAAAATTGGAAAATATATGTTGTTTCTACTGCAAACTTCGAGTATACAAAATTGCAAGGGATCGTCGTCAGTTCTTGCTCTGACAGTCTAATTGTCGTATTATCCTGCTTCTTGTATAGGATCGCAAGACGATTTTATGAAGATGAGACGGGTAAAGTCATCTTTTTTAACTTTGAAGAAGAATGTCGACACAGTGTGCCTGCTTGCCGAATAGTAGATCCGAATTAGCTGTCATTTTGAAACAAATCTTTCCTAAATTAAGCGAAAAACGAAAACGTTAAGATAAAGGATGAGGCTGTTACAATGAAGGCAAATTCTAAACCAAAAATCTTTAAGGGATCTGAAGGGGGGTCAGGGACTTTAAGATACGTTGGTGCGTGGTGTGTTGGATCGACAATTTATCGTAAGAAGAAAGTTGTTTCATCCAATCTTTTTAGTGAGAAGAAAAGAGATCTTGTAAATTCAAGTCATAATGATGTTTTATTTTTGAGAATTTGCTTTCAAATGAAGCAACATTTTTTAGCCAATTCGACTGCAAAGGGATCTCTTAATGAATTCAAGCGAAGGGAAACAGAAAAAGGTAATCTTTACCATATCACATATACAGCATTTCATGTTTTCAAATTGTTGGTTAAGTACAATACAAAACTATAAAACAGAGGAGAACCTTAATATTAATGGCAAAGATGTATACAATATTATTTGTGAATCAGTTAAGGCTGATAAGCAACTTAATAGCATATGTGAAAACTTGTAATCAGGTGATGTTTTGGAAGTTAAAAGAAGAGCTGTATCAATGAAAATAGAGATTATTCATATGCATCTCAAAATGTCTGTGGGACAATTTCGTAAAAGAGTATCTAAGAAGGTTGCAGGTCACAAAGAGGGATGCCCATAGGAAGCAAATCAGAATGAAGGATCCCAAAAAGGTATGTGAAATTACAAAGAGACAATCATCAAATGTTGAAGCAAATTTAAATGCACCACCTTTCTCCTCAAAATCCAAGGGAGGGACAAGTAAGGCACAAGGTCAAAAAGGGAAAGGAAAAAGCAAAAAAAAAAAAAAAACAAGCAAAAAGTGCCAGAATGGCCTTGCAGAGAATGTGGTAACAACTGTACCACTGCTTGTGTCTGCTGTGACAAGTGTGACATATGGTTTCATATCATGTGCATTGGGTTGAATGGGGGTGAAGAAGAGCTAGGGGAAGAGCAGTGGTTTTATTCTCACTGCCAAAAGTAAGTGTTTGAAAGAGTATATAGTAAGTAGATGGTGCACAAGTTTAAAAACTAAAGTAATTCATGCATGCTATGGAGAATATGTCCCTCAATAAAGCTATATATTCTTCATTCTGCAAGAGAAAAGAAGTAAATATATGCAAATGTGTTTTCATTTGCATATATTCACTTTGTAGTAAACTTTTAATTAGCATGTATCGTGTATGATACATCCCAAGATAATATCATCTAGTTAAAATAGTCTCGTCAAAATATAAAGAAATAAATATATCCTTCAAGTAGCTCTTCTCTGTAATTTCAATAATTACATGTATGTTATCAAATTGAAATAGTGTCTTCAAAATCTAAAGAAATAAACATTTGAGTAACTCTTCTTTGAAATTCACTTTACACTGTGGCAGTTAACATAGATAATCACCATCTAAAACTAAAGTTTGAAAACTTGTGAATACCCATGTTATCATGTTTACTATATATATATATATATATATATATATATATATATATATATATATATATATATATATATATATATATATATATATATATATATATATATATATATATATATATATATATATATTATACATATAATAATGTTATATTATATAATAATGTTATCCATAGTGTAAATATGTTCAAAACATAAAGAAATTTCCTTCAGTAACTCTTCTTTGTAATTACCAAATAGTACAGTCATCTTATATTTCCGGAAGTCTTTGCACTTGTTCTGTTCTTTCATTGGATAAGGACATTGAAAATATTACAAGTGCAGACAACAGTTTGGTTTAAGATATTGATTAACTTCCAACTGCCACAGTACACAGTGAATTACAGAAAAGAGTTACTTAATTGTATATTAATTTATTTATAGTTTGAACAGACTATTTTAACTGGATGATACTGGCATGAGATGTGGGTGTCTTACCACCAACTTAGAGGTACAGACATGTGATTAATGTATGCACCTCTTATCAGTAGCTTTATTATATCATATCACTTATGTCACAAAGAATAATTTGGATAAATATTCTCCTGTGAGAAAACAAATTAATTGAACCATATTTTTTGCACTTTCTTTTTTTTGCAAATATTGACGCAAGATACATCACAATCAAAATTTAAAAAAAAGAAGACAACACAAATATTGTTTTTATTCTTACTTTAAAAAGTATGGGTGAAGAAAATGTGCATGTCAAGAAACTGGATGGTAAGTGGAAAAGGATTTAGACCATATGTAGTCTGCCAATTGTTGGGCTTGTCATCTGGAAATGAATTTTGCTGTATTTTAACTTCTGTTAGCTGTCCCAAATTATTTTAACATCAATGAAATAGATACAATTCGATTATGAAGTATTATGACCTTTGTCACTGCAAACAGCTTGATATGCATTTTATACAAGGCTCCAACTGCATGGGGGTGGTATAAGCGCATAATACTCACTCAAACATTTGGTCAAATGAGACAAATTTACCCCAAAAGTGTACTTTTTCTGCCTGCATAAATGCCAGATATTCTAAAATCATTATCCTTCGGCCCTAGTAAGTACATTTAACAAACTTTCACAGAAGTTATTTCATGTCATATTAATAATGGCGTTTTATCATAGCTCGGATACGTTTCCTTGTGCCCATTGATGACCAGGAGCTGGTTTGCCTTTGTGCATAATCCATATAGCAATGAAAAAAGAGATTACCTTTGTGGCCTTACTTTAAAAAGGAAAAATATATAATTAGTACAAGATGTTGCTGGTCCATATCTATACTCATTCCTTTAATAAGTCCATGAAAAAGAAGCACATGTCCTCCAATATAACGTCTTTAATTTGTTGTACATGTAATCCCTCTTCCATCCGTATTGAATGTCTGAATTTGATAAAACCAATGTTTTTTTTACCCCGGAACAATTATCAAGATGAATTTTCATCTGGTAATGAATGATACATATCCGGTTTGTTCTTGTCAAAATAATACTAAAGTGCTGCTTTTTTATGACGTCATCGCAACGTTTCTTTAGTTTGCAGCAAATTGTTGGGCATCTACACTGTCTTGTCGGTAATGGGGTAGGAAATTATCGTTTGTACATCTAATCGGAAAACAAACTAACAAATACTGTGGCTTAAAAACGAAGAAGAGTCTCCAGCAAATGTGAGTAGAGTAAAAAAATGTAATTAAGATTCGCGAGTGGTCAAAAAAAGGAATGTTCATATACGGTTCAAAAGTCGCTTTAGAAAGAGACCTACCTTTCTTTACATATGTAGTATAAGTATATAGGTTGCCATAACAATAGGAACACCTGTGTATAAGAGGGGGTTACGGGGTTAAATAAATCTGAAATTTAGGGGGTTTTGAGTTTCAAAATTCAAAAGGACTTTCAAAATTTGCCTCGAGAAGAACGGGAAAGTGCTAAACATTTCGGACTTCTATTCCAACATGTATTTACATGAATTTTCCAGAGCCTGCATTGAATTGTAATTATCTTTCGTATAAATATATTTCTAATTCTTGTTAGTCTTTTGTAAATTGTCTGGTAATAGATATATGTTTTTACCATGGAGCCTATCCCTCGATCCATCAGAGCTTGACGTGAGCCTCTTATAGTTTGTTCTTTTTTGTTACCGTTTTGTTACTTTTTTCCCTATTTTGATCTTAATGTGCATTTTTCCAAAACGAACGGGTTTATTTTCTTATCTTTTTTGAACGGTGTGCGACTTATCATAGACACCGTTTATGATAAGTTTACAGAATCCTTATACAATTCAGAATTCTGTATATAAGCTTTACAGAATCCCTACACAATTCACTTCAACGCAAGTAAAATAAGTATAGTCTTTTTTATATTCAAGAAAGAAAAAGAAGTATGTTTTACACAACTACTCCAAAATGGCACGGAAAATATTTATGAAAGAAAGCAAATGGAAAAAAAGGGTATCCTGTTCTTAAAGAGACATTACAAAATGTTAACATAAAGTGCAAACATAAACACCAGAAATTAAGACTTAGTACGTAACATCGACGGGCCAAGCTCCTTTAATTTGAGTACATATAGTTCGTCATATCTATCAGTCTATTCGAAACATACATTTTAGATTTGCTATTGTGTAAACTTCTTTCAATTACTACAAATTTCGTTCGTACATGTGGTGCAAATAAATAAATGTGAATATTTTCAAACAATTTATGAGTTCTATTAAAGTATTCTACGTTGATTTTGAGAAAATACAGATTAAGTAAAAATATTCCAAAAGCGATTGTTTTTTCTCGGTCTGATGATCCTTACCCTTTAACTCAACCTTCTCATTTAATAATTCGGTCTTTATGGCCAGTTATCGTCTCTAACGTGAAGATTAATACATTTCAATTCGCGTGATTTGATTGGTCGAAATACAATGGTCCGATGCGCACTTCCACTGATAGGCCAATCAGTAATCGTTTTTGGAATCAAATACACGCTGCGATATTTTAATCACGATAGATAGCCTTTAAATAGATGCTATCCTGTAATTGTTGTGTGAAAACATTATTATTATTATTGGCTTTAAATTGCATAAACAAACTCAGGTAATCAATGATTACCCATCGATTCTTAAAGAGTTTTCCCGAGACTGTTTATTAATTGCAACATACTGCGAGCATTTTAAGACAACTTTGTATTTTTAATTTCAAGTGCTTCTTCCCAACTTAGTTGATGCACAACACCCCTTTCAGTTTTCTTGAGTACATAGTTCGTCACATCTATATAAAATAAATCTTGTTTAGATTTGCAATTACGTAAGGTACTTCTTGCAGATTTCGTTCTTACACACGTTGGTAATGAATAAATGTGAATATTTTCAAACACTTTATGAGCTCCACACAAACGTTTTATCTCGGTTAAGAGCCTACAGATTAAGTGCCAAGATTCCAAAAAGTTTCTTTTTGGTGTGATGATCTCTACCCTTTAACTCTAATCAAACTTCTAAATTCATAATTGAATCTTAGGTAGCTGTTACCCTGTAATTGTTGTGTGAAAGCATTGCCATTATTGGCTTTCAACTGCATAACACAAACTGGTGTAAGCATCGATTGTTCATCGATTCTTAACAGTCCAGGAGATCTCCTAAAAGCAGCGGCTAAAATATCTCCAAGAAATAGGACTCACTTTTAATTTCGAGAAATTCGGCTCGAAAAATCCTAACCTTGACCTGAATTATTCGATTACCTGCTGTCAAGGAGCTGAAATGTAGGAGACCACTTACTACGCCTCTAGGTAGCTTTGCATGAAGGTTATAGGGAAATTTTGTTGCTTATGGGTTCAAGTAATTGAAATACGAAAAAATCATTTCCTAAAGATAAGAAATCTCTACTTTTACGAGATCTCCCGGACGGCTAAAGTTTTCTCCCGGACTGTTTAGTATTGCAAAATACTACGAACATTTGCTGACAACTTTGTATTTTTATTTGAAATTTCTTCTTCCCAAATTGCTGAATTGAGGCAGGAAGCCCAAATTAATTAAATACGTAGTTTATAACAAACTTGTTTACGAACCTTTTCGAAACAAATCTTGTTTCGATTGCTTTAACGTAAACTGGAAAAGCACCAACGGAATTGCATATTTCTCTGAAGGTGTTAAATGTTTACATAAAGAGTGTTTTTTTTTATAGTGATAGAAACAGAAATGTGTATCACACGATTAATTGAATACGCGGAAATACTAAAAATAGAATAGCGGGGGATTTTTGCTGATGTGTGCTTTCTGCACATAGTCGGATTGGATGCGGTGGCAACAATAATAACGCCTGGCAAGGATCCGCAAAACAGCCCGAGAGAAACTTTAATATTAAAGATCACTAAGAAATCCTTATTTTTAGGGGTGCTAGAGCAAAGGATTAGTTAACATTTTACACCGTTTTTGTTCTCCGACAACAAGTAATTAATGATGACCAGCAATGCAATTAACACAGCAATTGCAGTGTAACTTCTGTTAAGATCTGAGTATAACATTTTTGCTTAATAAATTCAAGTGTAGAAATTTTCAGACTAAAATAGCGGTACGCTCTAGTGAATTTAGCCATTTAAACTCCTTTCTCTCAATGAAGAATCATTTTCTGAACCCATGGCTTTTTAATGAACTAGATGTTTGTTTAATATTCAAATATAGCCTATTTCCATTTGGTTTTTCCAATTTCGATAAAATTTTCTACAATTATTTGAAGATCAGTTGGACGATCTTTTTAGTGCATGATTCAAGTACGCACGTGCATGAGGAGACAAGATGAAAACTTCGCAGCGTTCTATTTCAATTCAACAATCAGGTGTGTAGTTAAGTTTAAATTATCAAGGTTAAGCCGTTATGAAGTAGTGTTGTATAGTTTGTTCGAGGTTTTTTAATTTATGGAATTGATTTTATGTGTTTGAATTTTAGCTGTACTAAAAGTAAATTCGCCTTAAAAAACTATGATTTAAATTGCCGTTATACATAATTGATGTGCAATATTTTTCTCTAACAAGAATAATAAACACATACGGTAGGACATATGATTAATAATGCAGTATAGATTTACTAAATTGGATCGAAGAAAAGCGTAAGCTAGTTTTAAAATGTAAACGGTCGGTAAAAATCTGCAAAATTTGCTCTTTTGACGTTGTTATTTTGTCCAAATAAGAACGTATTGCATTTCTACTTTGTTTCCTCTATGGTATGGGTAGGGAAAGAGACGGAGGATAGGGTGGTTGCTTTCCAGGTCTTCCATATGTAATCCATCACTGAAGGTTTAAAGGTATGTAGTTTATTAGTTCTTATCTAGTCCAAAAGCTCATCCCCAAAGTGCGGTCTACAAAATGTGTATGACGGCTGTTGCATATTATTTGCTCTTTGTGCAGAGTGTTCTCTCTCCTCCAATGCTAACGTTCGTGTTAATCAAAGCGTATCACTTGTGAAGCAAACTTTCATATAACACCTGAGGATTGCGAGGACTCGGCATCGAATACAATCAAGTGTTTCTTAATAACGAACTTCGACATTTTGGATCCCCAACGAAAACGACGTTTTAATGGTGAAAGATGTAAAACCCACTAATGCCGGCAATGCGACGTATGCACTATACGTAACGGGATTGGAACAGCCAATTAGCGAACTGTTAATTGCAGTAAAACCTGAGAGTAAAGGCCGTTACACACCGCACGCGACGCGGCGAGCAATATTTTAGATAATCATACAGGAAACAAATATTATAAGATGCTTTGACGTTTTGCTTACACACGGTAAAGTTTAAAATTAGGCTTTCTGATGATACTGGAAAATTTGCCAGAAATGCTTTTTCTTCAAACTGTGGAGAAATTTGCTTTAGTGGAGGCGCGATTTTCTGTCGCGACGCGAATTTTGCTTTACTGGGCGTAGAAACGCCCTCTCAATCAAATTTCAGTTATTATCTGAACAGCCATGCGATGACGATGCTTCTCTAAAAACAAGAGCTCAAAATGTTTCTTTTCCTTTGTTTGATTCAATTTTGTTTGAAAAATCGCTCGCCGCGTCGCGTTCGGTGTGTAACGGCTTAAGTGTCAGTAAAAATGTTTCTGCTTTTGTTTTCAATTACACTTTGAGTCAAAGAGAGATCCTAATATAAAACACGTTTAAATCAAATAGGGATTATAGACTTCAGCATCCGTTTGTTTAAATGGTGGTACTTCAATTCGTTAGAGAATCCATCTACATTGTTCAGGTATTTAATTGTTTTTCTTTAAAAGTGAATTGAAACTGTTAAGCCGTTATATTATCAACACTTGCAAAATGATAAGCAGTAAACGTGGTGGATCCATATCAATCCTGGCCACCAATGGCGACTATCAAAGTATGTGTGAAAGGCTGGTTTGAACCACAACAGTCATTTTTGTTTCAATTTCTCATTTTTGACTGTTTATGTAAAATTCAAGTAAGTTTTGCTGTAACTATTAATATTAAATAGTTTTATCAAACACGTGCATGTCAATGTTAATGTCAAGCAATGATTTTGTAACAATTTTTTTCTTCCCACAGTTTGTCTAAGAGGATAGAAGTATTCCAAGAAGACATCAGCATGTTAGTTTTGCGAGAAAAAAGCAAAACAAGGGGAACCTTTAAAAATGCCAAACACCATTGCCGGCAGACGCCAGGGCCATACCTTGCGTGTATTGGAAACAAAGCAGAGAATACCTTTATCACCGAACAATTCAAGGATATTGATGTGAGGGTGTGGATCGGTGGGAAACAAAACTTCGAAGGTTGGTTCATCTATTATATCTTTGAAGGAATGGTACTTTAATTTAAACATCGTGGCTACAACAACTGTCCGTTGAACACACAATTACAATGACGGGGTCGTCGCCTGCGTATTCGGTTATGATAGTACAAATGCTATCACGAAACGCTTAATACGACCGGACGGACAGACATAACATCGACAACCAAGTCAACGTCTCGGCCTTTGATAACCCATGGCGGGAAGCCTATTTAACGTCTTGACGTCTTCCATTAAGGGAAGAAAATTATGTGGGTGGGATATGTGTATGATATTTACAGTAATTGCAGGGGGAGGTTACTTTTGAAACCAAACGCTAGTTAAAGCGGCGATAGTAACAGGGAAGGGTCATTATATATGTAAATTACAGACCAGTTTAGCTGAAGTAGAATGTTATGCAACCTACATTCTACAACAAAATGGTAGTGGTAAATGCGACTAGGTTTATGAAAAATAAGCAAAATTTGTAGATGGTGAATCTGCAACAATTTTTTAATTCGTTAAACCCAAACCTCCTTAAGGTCTACCATATTTGAGTCAATTTTTAGAAAAAACTGCTCTTCAAGGGCTATGTGAAAATAGAGTTGTGAAAGATCATAGTTGTTTTTTGTTAGATAAACGATAATGTCAGTCTGTAGATAGTAGACAGGCGTTACAGATGCTGCAGCTATATTATCGTCGGATACTTCTTTTTGGGATTGTATTAATGCAATCATATCTTGAGTGAAATTAACATTGTCAATGATCAGTCGATGAAAATGGCTTTCAAGTAGATAACAACAGCTGGTGTATATTTTGCACATAATATGGTTTTAAAAGAATCTCTAAAGGTAAGGAAAACTTTGTGGTAATTGAAATAAACCTTCATCCTTGACTGTTCAATGATATGTTTGTGTCTTATCTTTCATGCACTGTAAACTGGCAATGGACTGACGGCAGTAAGTTTAACTTTTCTAATTGGAGGAGATCAGACAATGTTTAGCAGTCATTATGTACAGTCATGGATTTGATAGAGAACAAGACCGGCCAATGGCGGGAAACAAACTGCAATAATACTAAGTCATTTATATGTGAAATGCCAGATAAAACCTCTTCTACGACACTTGCCTATCACGAAGGAGAAATGCATTAATACAAGCCCAATTAAGAAGTATAATGAAGGTCATTTTTTTCAATGCAGAGGAAAAGCAAAATTATTTTTATGGAATTCTTCACGATTTCAGGGACAACAGCGACAAAGATAGACCACTTGTAAAACAAAATGGACTAGAATTACGCGTTGAGCTCTAATAGAGGTTTTTGCTTTAAAATGGTTTTTAAAAAAAACCCAAATTATCCAAAAAATGTAAAGAACGAACGTGAACTAATCAGTTTTGGTGTATTCGAATAGGGAGCTGTCACTTTGTTAAAGTAACAGTTACCTGATTCGAGCGTATTTTGGGTGAGTATGCGATGGTGTTTGTTTGTGGGTGTGGGTGTGGGTGTGGGTGTAAGTGTGTGTGGGTGTGGGTGGGGTTCTTACAAAATATAATTTATTTTCTTTTGTATATCTTCAAGATTGAACTCTTTTACACGTTTAATGAGCATTAATTTATTTCAAATGGTTATTAAGACCACCTGATTACGTTCATTATTTATAACTATTAATGCCCCTTGATTACGCTCACTTTAAGTTTTATAACGTGAACCAATACTCGCATATTTCCCCATTTCCATATAAAATTAAAGCTAAGATATGCTTACACAATGTAAATGTATTTTTTTACTTTATAAAAAGAAACTGATTCTAAAAGTATTAACGGATTTCTTTACTTTGGCTAATATGTAATTCTTACTGTTATCCCCGTATAACAATTTTCAAAACAATTATAGTGCAAAAAGTAAAGTTATTCAGCATCCAAGAAATCAAAGCAATTCTAAAACAATTTAATCAAAGTGATACAAATGCAATTCATCCTTGAATTGCGTTTTAAAACGTGATGTACTTTATATTCGGGCATATTGAATTGATAGTAATCGATCATTAATCAATGTCAGGTACCAAACATTTAGAGTAATTATCGAAGTAAATCTATTTCATATGTATATTGTATTTTATGTCATAATTGTATATGTCATTACAATGTAAGTTTTGATATCAATTTATTTTAAAATTGGTTCCAGACACAGAAAACATAGAAAACAAAAGTGTGGGGAAGAATGTTGTTAGAAACTGTTCTGCAGATCTTAAAAGAAATGTTACATGAATTATTGTACAACTGCGAGATGTATCAAAGGGTTCTGGCCAATATCTGATCGTGTCATAGTGGTGAAAATACAAGGTACACCATTTGACATTGGCATTATTCGATATATGCGCCAACAACTGAATATGAAACAAGAGAAATAGACAAATTCTATGAAGAAGTAGAAAAGGCCAAACAACAACTAAAATCACAGGATATAAAGATTGTGATGGGCGATTTCAAAGCCAAAGTTTGAAAGTCTAAAGCGGAAGATATTGTCGGACCATTTAGACTAGGAGAAATAAATGACCGTGGAGAAAGACTGGTTGAATGGTGCAGAGAACATGACTTCATAATTGCCAACACTTGGTTCGAAAACCACCCAAGAAGACGTTTGGCATGGAAGAGCCCAAGAGACAGAGTCAGAAATCAGATTGATTTCATACTGATTCAAAATCGGTTTCGAAATTCAGTAAAAACAGTTAAGTCAATGCCCCCCCGCTGATTGTAACAATGATTATATTCCTGTCAAATGTAAATTCCAAGTAAAACTTAGATCACTTAAGAAACCTAATAAGGAACATAAATTACAGACCAACCTGTATAAAACTGATCCAGACATAAAAGAGCGATTCTCAGTTTCAGTGAAGAACAAATTCCAAGTTCTGGAAAGCCTCACTGAGGCTGATGAAGTGTGGCAAAAAATGAAAGATTCAGGTACCGAAGCAATGAGTGAACAGATTTCAAAACAGGCAAAGAAGGATCACAAAAAGTGGATGACTTAAAAAATACTGGACTTAAAGGAAACAAGACGGTTAGCAAAGCATGATGATGAAAGATCATGAAAAAACAAAGGTTAGTAAAGAAAAAAAAGCAATGAAGCCAACGAAACCTGGATCAATCAAAAGTGCAAAGAAATTGAGAATACACGTAACATAAACAGTAATTAAATGCATGAACAAGTAAGAGAACTAACAGGAAAACGTCCTGTACACAGACAGGCTGCATTAAATCAAAGGTGGTACATCATCATGGACAAAGAGGACATCCTACACCGATGGTCAGAAAACATCGAAGAACACTTTAATGATAACAGAAGAGAAAAACCTACCATTAAAAAGAACATGGAGGGCCCACCAATACTAAAGGAGGAAGTGCAAAGAGCCAATAGTAACATGAAACATGGCAAAGCATTAGGACCTGACAAAATGCCAAACGAAGTTTTTGTGTTTGTGGCTCTTGATGATGTAGGCATTGAAACTATAACTAGGCTTTTAAATATGATATATGATACAGGAGAGATACCACCAGATATGAGCAAATCTATCTTCATAATCTCACCCAGGAAACCCGGTGCAACAGAATGCGAATAGCAACACATTACCATTAAACTGTTTTATGTTGTTTGAGATATATTTTGTGCACATTTTAGTGATTTACAATAGGTTACTGAATCAGACAAATGATACTGTGACGTCATTAGAAAGTATAACCAACGACGTGGTATAACATTAGTACAGAAAGCATAGATCAAATCCAGAATAACATTCCGGAAGTCATTCGTGTGACAAAAAGGAAGAATGTGACATATGGTAAAACGATAAATGATACGTCATGGCAATTTACAACACTTTACGCATGCTACGCGAGATTAATAAAGAAAGCATTAATGCAACCATGAATTACATTCCGGAAGTCAATATTGGGTCAAAAAGAATTGCAGTACTAAAGATGATACAATTGCTCATACCGTAATACGCAAAATCGAGTACCTCTCAATCCTTTGAAATCCCAGGTTAAATAACAGTTTCGCGCATGCTTTACACAATCATTTATTTTGCATTGAAAAGTTTAAAAAAACAATTGATAAAGCGTTCAAATTTTTTGCTACGCTTCTTCTTCTTGAATATACGTCAACCTTCAACTGTGTAGACGAACTTTAAATGATTGTAGAAAATATTCCTCGCATTGATATATAATAACGGTGAATATATTCAAATATGATACAAAAAGCCATAGATTTAAGAAATAGTTTCACTCCAATTGTGTAAGCTAGAAAATAGTGATTAAATGCCTAAATTCGTTCAGCAAAATTTTCCTTTGATTTTGGAATTTCTACACCTAAACGTTTATCAATCATTTTATACTAAATTTAAACTACCTTGTATTTGCTGTGTAAAAATTAGCATTATTGATCAGCATTAATTGCTCTTAATGAGCTCATGACACGTTTTATTTTATTAATTGAACAGAAAATATGGACAATTTGATAGAGATATAACTCCCATTCATTATAAACCATTGTGGACAATGGATATAATTCACAAAAGAATAATTGCATCTTTCAGTTTCTATAAATAATCATTGAAACAGTCTAAAATCGCCTAAATCTCGTATGACGTAATAGGTTAGGCTGGCTAGCAGACGACAGGATTTCACACACAGTTTGCACGTAAACTGTATACAACGCTCATTGAGCAATTCTAAAGCATCCGAAAATCTGAAATATTATACTTTTAATCCCCATGCCATGCCTGTATGTGTTATTAGGTGCAATAATGCCCATTTTTTAGGACTTACTGTACGTAACATTTTTCACCTAGAACGAAAAAATATCGCCGTTTTGCGAAGTTTATTCAGAACCTAACACCCACCACCACTGCACTGTAGTAGAGACAAGGGGTCATGGGGACGTACGGCAGGAAAAACGTGTAATGCAACATGAAAGGGGAATTCTTAAATTTAGCATAGATTGATTGAATATATATCCCTGATCACAAATTCCATATCAAATATCATAATTTGCATACCAGAGGCGGAAGATGTTTGAAAGTAAGGGGGAGGGGGGTCAGAGGATCTGAGGGGCAATTTCCAACTATCGTATTTCAAGAAATTGTGGTCCAAAATTCGGTAAAATATAACAATTTTATTGAAATCTACAACAATTGCTGAATTGGAATATGTATAGAGTTAGGCTTGTATGGTACTTATGGAGGCCATAATTTTTGTGCTGCTGTGAATAAGATATGTAACTATTTTAGTATAAATTAAGACCAGATGGTCCAAATTCAGATTCAGTCTTCAGCGAATTTGTGACAAGTGTCCCATTGTGTGTTTTTTTCTGTTTTAGAACCCAAATTAAACTTGGCGCTCCGCGAGCCAAATCTGGAGTATTTTGCTTGATGTTTGTGTTACTTTCTTCAATCTGGCAGTTAAACGATCAATTATGATAAGGGTACTTAAAAATATTAATATTTTAAATAACATTTTTTTTCAATCTCTGTCAGTCTGTAAAGGCATGGAATGGGCACCTTTTAAACTTCACAAAGAAGATGGGAAGAGGGCACTTCAGTTTATGTCATTATAATGGCCGCTGTTATAATCTTCAGCCGCTGTTGATGTCTGAACAGGGCATATGCATTCTTTGCAACTCTGATAAAGACGTATTGGACTGACACATGTTCAGCATCATGCTGCTTCTTGTTTGTTCGCTCAACTGCATGAAGAAAAAAAATATGCAATCAAAATAAAAACTGTTATGTAGCAAACATTTGTATGATCAATTTTAAAATGAATGTAATATGATCAAATTTTTAAAGATGTCTTTGTTAAGACTTTTTTTCTTCATACTAAACTAAAGCAAAAATTTGGCAAAATACAAATTCTTTTCAAGACTTGGTCAATAGTTGACAATTAGTAGCAGCAAGCAGACTATTTGTACCTATTACCTAAGATTGCCAATTAGTACCAGCAAGTAGACTATTTGTACCTATTGACTTAGATTGCCAATTAGTACCAGCAAGCAGACTATTTGTACCTTTTGCCTAAGATTGACAATTAGTACCAGCAAGCAGACTATTTGTACCTATTGACTAAGATTGCCAATTAGTACCAGCAAGCAGACTATTTGCACCTAATGACTAAGATTGACAATTAGTACCAGCAAGCAGACTATTTGTACCTATTGACTAAGATTGCCAATTAGTACCAGCAAGCAGACTATTTGTACCTATTGACTAAGATTGAAGATTAGTACCAGCAAGCAGTCTATGTGTACCTATTGACTAAGATTGACAATTAGTACCAGCTAGCAGACTATTTGTACTTATTGCCTAAGATTGACAATTAGTACCAGCAAGCAGACTATTTGTACCTATTGACTAAGATTGACGATTAGTACCAGCAAGCAGTCTATTTGTACCTATTGACTAAGATTGACAATTAGTACCAGCAAGCAGACTATTTGTACCTATTGACTAAGATTGACGATTAGTACCAGCAAGCAGTCTATTTGTACCTATTGACTAAGATTGACAATTACTACCAGCAAGCAGTCTATTTGTACCTATTGACTAAGATTGACAATTAGTACCAGCAAGCAGACTTTGTACCTATTGACTAAGATTGACAATTAGTACCAGCAAGCAGACTATTTGTACCTATTGCCTAAGAGTTCGAAAAATGTAGACAATGCCCTCACTTTTTGGCATCTTATACAAAATAAACTTTTGAGACAAAGAAAAATGAATAACATTGATTTGATCAGTTTTTATCAAACTAACAAGAAAATATACTGCAGATTTGCCTGCAATTTTAGTAGAAAAGTAATTGATCAATTGGAACTCTTGAAAATTCTCATGCGCAAAGACCGTATAGGATTTCTAAGAATTTTGCTGTTTACCCTGATGATGAATTAATCAACAAAAACATATAAAAATAAGGGCTAAGCAGGTTTAGTCACTCCATAAAAAGCTAAAACTAACAGTAACACCACCACTACAAAAGAAAAAGTTAGGAAAATATAAACAAGATCAAAGACGCTTAGAGTCAGTAAAAACTTTCCAAGGTACTACTATCAGTCCAGTCCACGCTCCTGATCGGGGGATCTCCCGATTGCGAGATCTCCCGATTGCGAGATCTCCCGATTGCGAGATCCAGACGTGCGCAGTGACCATAATTTAAATTGTTGCTAATAAGTTCAGCCGTTTTTTTTTTACTTTTCAAATTCTGTAATTCTAAAGTTGTATACTTTGAAAATGATATTGGAATTAAAATTTCTGAATAATTTGAGCTTTTGCTGGTGATTAAAATGTTAAAATCTGCCCTTCGAAAAATATTAAATTAAATTTTTAAAGGTTACATAAAACTTTTCTGGTGAAAGTCAAATTTGCGCTGGTGAAAATGGAGGAAATGATTACAACGTTATGTTACACCAATAAAATTTGAATATTTTGCATGCATTTTTTCTACCTTTGACTTAAACCTATTTCACCGTTATGTATTTCTTTACAGAGATTTAAATTTGGAAAAATGCATTTTGGCTTATAATGACAAGAAATCTCTCGATTGGGAGATCTCCCGATTGGGAGCCTGAACCGGATTGACTATAGAATATAGATTCCCTGCACAGTATAAAGCTGGCTGCCGGTGTAAAAATAATTTTTGCCCCCTGTAACTTTTGGCCCCCCGGCCCTTATTTCCTAGGAAATTTGCGCCCCCAGACAATTAAGGCGTAGTCATCCAGTAAATTTGGTCCCCGTCATATTAAAAGCGGTCCAATAGAAAATTTGGGCCCCAGGCCCTTCTATTTTATGAAATTTGGAGACAACAACTTGTCCCCCTTTTGCAAGAAAAACAAAAAACCTTCTTCATTCAGGGTAAATTTCACTGCCGTTTTGCGTAGAGCACGCATTTTTTCTTTAGTGTATTCCGATGGGTACTGCCAAGATCGAAGAAAAGATTATATTTCTATTTCAACAAAGAGCTTACTGGAAGCCATTTACTGTTCGTGGGCAAATTCTACGAAAAGAAGGACACTGTATTTCGTACATAAATATTACAAACTTCGGTTTTAGCTTATCACTTCAGTACACAAAATTACTTAGTAAAATCAGTCCGGAGGGGACGAAATTCACTATATATTCCTCAGGAAATAAGGACCGGGGGCCCAAATTTACGGGGGGCAAAATTTACTATCACATCGGCCAGTGCGGATGTCTCGGGAGGTTTTGCAGGCAGTTCGGGAAAAGAAGAAGTTGTGGCGTTGTTATAAAAATGTAGTAGGTGTCCTGCGGAGTTTGCTAGGTATAAGGATCATGAAAATTTTACAAAGGGTTTGATAAGAGATACTAAAGTACTTTTTGAAAACTGTTTGTCCAAAGAGGTTAAGATTAATCCTAGGTCGTTTCATTCGTATGTTCGCTCAAAGCAAAAAATCAAGGAGGTTCTCGGTCTCCTTCAGGGTAATGATGGTATTACTATCAATAGTGGTAAGATTATGGCTGAGGTTTTGAATGACTACTTTATGTCTGTTTTAACTAAGCAGTCCCCTGCTGATGATGTTGTGGATTATCTTAGTGTGCATTCTCCGGTATCCATTAAGAATGTTGATTTTTCAGTTGATGTTGTGTCTAAGAATTTGAAGGGTTTGAATTCAAATAAAGCACTCGGTCCAGGTGGTATACATCCTGCTGTCTTACGTAAGTGTTCTGATGTTCTTTCTGTTCCTCTGGGTATATCTTTTCAAAGTGCTTTGATGTTGGTTGTGTTCCTAGTGATTAAAGCATTGCCGATGTCACTCCTATTATTAAAAAGGGTTACCACAGTTTGCTTGTGATTATAGGCCAGTGAGTCTTACTAGTGTTGTGTGCAAGGTCATGGAGTCCATTGTTAAGGGTGTTGTACTAGATTATTTACTGGTCAATGATTTGTTGAATTTGTCCCAGCATGGGTTCTTACCTAAGAGGTCTTGTGTTTCTAATTTGTTGGAGTTTCCAACTCCCTGATGTTACTGAATAAGTTGATTCTGGTCATAATGTAGATCTTATCTATTTAGATTTCCAAAAAAGCATTTGATAAGATTCCATTGGGCAGGCTCATGATGAAAACAAGAGCACTTGGTGTGAAGGAAAAGTGTGCCAGTTGGATATATTCTTGGGGGTAATTTTCCGAAGTGAACCTGCATTTTATTGTTACTCCTTTTCCAATGCTAACTTTGATTATGTTTTTGCCAGCTGGCCAGAGGCCCAAGTCAGTTCAGTACTGTAGCCTCTGGTATACTAGCACACACGAAATAAAAATGAAGAAAAACGTTTGGCTTATTAAATAATTCTTCCTTACCCGATTATTAGTTATGTTGCACCAAGAATTGACTAAGTTATCTACATATCTTAACCTATTTATTGCCTAACGTTAGTGGTTTAAATTAATCGTCTCCATATTAGCTTCGAGTACTACACTGTAGGCCTAGGAGTTTCTGCCTCTAAGCCCTGTACGTGGTGGCTTACTGCTTTCGGCTCAAATTCGTTTGGAAAAACTGGACCGCTGAGCACTAAAATATGATCCTCATCATCACTGGCTTTCTTGTCCCTCAACCCTCGAAAGTGAGCAAGATAAGTTCAAACTGCAGCTACCGCTACTGCTTTCAGTTTCATTCCCTCGAGCGATTTTCCTTTACGTCAATCAAATGACGTCATGTGGTCAGATGACCAGCTTTGGGATGTTTTCAGTTCTCGTAGTTTAGGGCCAAACATTGTGCTAAAATCGCCGATTTCTCGTAATTTTAGGTAGTTTTTCGAAATTTATGTCACATAATATTCATGGAACAAATATCAACATACTCTCATGAAAATTAGCTAAAGTTTGACAAGCATGTCATGAGCTCTGTAAAGGCCACTGCATATATCGTGTTAACATGTAGTGGACAGTAAGTAATACATAAGAAGAGTCAATGTTTCTGATTGGCCATACACAAATACCGTAAACAAACCAATCAACAACCGCCGCGTAAGTGACTAGCAGACTGTGCATATACACACAATGCGAACAATAGGGCCTACGAACTTGACTAAAAAACGATCTACAACCAGAAGATATGAACATCGCAATTAACGAATTTTACTGAGACAAGATCCCCTCTTTAATTGAATGAAATCATGGGTTCCCTGAACTATTTGTTTGACATAAGCCAGAGCCTAATCTTATTCCATGCTCTTCAAAACAAAAAGTAGTGTGTGGAATTTAATGTTGGTTGATTTACAAACGGTTTCCTTCTGTTTCCTTCAAAACTTTGCATTTCAAAATACGATACAGGGTTTTTAAGTTTCTGAAAGCACTCGAGTTTCAATTTTTGCAACGGCAAAGAATGTAGTGGTCAGTTCGGGAGCAATCCGAAAAACTGGGTACTTTGAAATACCCAAAAAATTGGGTACTTTGATGTATTACGTCATCGCATGAGCCTACATATTTGACTAGCTCACGCTAAACATGGAATTTTTCATTTTGTGCTCCGGATTGTCCAAAATTTCAATGGGTATCCTGAAAGTTTGGAGACGGATAGTAAAGAGATATTTAAAACTTTTTGCCACTGCTCTTTGAAATTTACGGTCGCCTTTTTGAGAAAATAAATAAAACAGATTATGGGCAGTCTCTTTTGTACATTTTCTAAAATACAACACAATGAATTTCAAAAAGCAGCGACAAAAGTTTAGAATATCTATTTACTATCCGTCTCCAAAATTTCAGGATATCCATTGAAATTTTGGACAATCCAGAGCGGAAAATGAGAAACCCCATATGTATAGTGCGGGCTAGTCAAATATGTAGGCTCATGCGATGACGTAATACATCAAAGTACCCAGAGTATGTAGTTCTGCTTGATTTTCAGAAAAAGCATCAAACGTTATTGACCAATGATTTCTTGAATGTTTAGGCCTTGAACAGTTGAATAAACCAGGTGGATTTGAAATACATGGCAAATTGCATAGAACCTTAAAATGTTCCATCTAGAACCAGTGGCGTTGCATTTTTTGTTTTTCCCACCCCACTCTTCGGCACCAAATGCAACCATCTGAACACTGTAGTGCAGTTCTGACTCCCCCAAATTAATCACGCATGAGTTAGTCTACATTATTGCTGAAAGTTTGCTTAAGTAATGTTATGTAAGGAGCATATAACACAATACATGTAAACCCTTCTCTTTAAATGCATCTGCCGTGATTGCCTACAAAATATGCAAATTGTACCTCCTTCTATTGTCCCCCC
>JAIGNY010000120.1:157500-185000 GCA_020152595.1 Chiridota heheva
TAGTCCACCTGGACCCCAGTAGGGCCCTTGGATGGGCCCATAAATCCACTCCAAATGCACAAAGCGTACAGCTGGCAGATCCGCCACTCCCAAAGTAAAAACCCGACTATGTCCTTGACAATAAAATGGTACAATTAGTAGTTGTATTTGATGCTATTGATTAATTTGTTTTCTGGGTGGTTTTCATCATAATTTTCAAAGTTTCTGTACATATTTACCATTAAAGGAAATAAAGAATTACTAAGCATGATATCATTCATTGTCCCATTTGTTTTAATAATGTAGATGACAGGCAGGTGATGAGAAGGTTAGAAGACATCACTGAAGCACTGCAGTAATCTGTACAACAAGAAGGCTGGTATATGGTCCTCAAGTGCATTGCCTTTGTACTGTTGTAAGTCACCTTCAATGCATTATCATATGATTATGAAGTTTTCCCAATGAATAAAATGCCAATCATTTTACAATAGCAACAAAATAGCACATTGTTAGATCAGACAAAAGCAGTGCAATTAAATGTGGTAACGCATATACTAATACAACTGTTTACTCTCTGTGTTATGTATTGAAATGGTTTCTGAAAAAGTATTGTTTGTTTTGTTGATGATCATTTATGTTTTTAAGAAACTGCAATTAAATTAAGAAATTTAATTAGAAAATTGAATGAAGCAGTGTAATGTGAATTAAGGAATGGTTAATGATATTTAGCTCGATGCTATTCTACTACCCCCGGCGTCTGTGTTGACGTCGGCGTCGGCTTTGGCGTTGGTTAAAGTTTTCATAACCTAATTCATGAATGGTGTACATTCATGTGACTTGGTATGTGGGTAGAGGACATGGGTACTGTTCAAATGAGCATAATCTGTTCCAATGAGCATGATTAGGGTTGTGCGTGCATATTGATTAGCTTACTTGCATAACAATGAATATTTGTATCTATGATTGGTTCAAGTTTTCATAACTTAAGTTATGAATGGTGTACATTCATGTGACTTTGCATAGTGGTAAAGGATATGAGTACTGATCAAATGAGCATGATTGAGGGTTGTGTTATTTGCATAACAATGAAAAAATTGTCAGGGTAAAGTTTTGGTTAGTTTTCATAAATTACATTTTGAATGGCGTACATTCATGTAACTTGGCATAGGTGTACTGTTTAAGTGAGCATGATTAGGGGTTGTGTGTGCATACTAATTACCATAAATATACATAACGTGGTGAAAATAAGTTTAAACAACTAATAATTGTTGACTTGATTAATTGTACATTGGGTAAACCTTGGGTAAACCATGGTTGAGGCTACAACATCATTGATGTCCAGTCAGCTTTTCAATTATTCATCATTATTTTTTGGGGTATTCAACAAATCCGAACAATAGTTTTTGAGTCTTTACCATACCCCAATCAGTCAGGGTATCTTTCCATGGTGATATTATTTGTGTTTAAATGTGCACTTTTCTCCCAAACGTAGAATATTCTTAAGTAATCAAACTAGCAAATATTACACTATAAAAAAGATAAAGGACATCAAAAGCTTTTATGTCCAGTTACTAACAGTTTTATTAGGCAAATGAAATTATGATAATAACAATAATAATCAATACTTACATAACGTATAAGTATTGACAAGTGAATGTTGCCATTATTTCACAATAATCATACTGTAATATGAACATATAAAACATTGAAATCATCCACTCTCAGATATCTACTTAGTTGATCACACTTTATATTTATTACTCAAAATGTGTATGCAATTATACACTTTCATATGATTGTGTTCTTTTGCAAATATCAGCTAAAACTTATCATTTTCATGCACATGTACATAAACACTTCAAACAATTGTTAATATCCTTTCCAGTCACGTTCAAGTTACATAGTGGAAAGAAGATTTTTTCCCCTCAAAATCTTCAAATGATTTCTGTAGAATTAAAAGCTGTTTTAAACATCATTTTGGCAAATGTTTGCAATTGCAAGCCCCCCCCCCCCCTCCCCCTCACACTTTTTGATTTTTGGCATTGACATCAAAAGTCAAGATTGGACCCCCATCATTGGGTTTATCATACGGTTTCTTCTCATCCAATTTTTAATGATGCTACTTCCTTCATATCAGATATAACGTTTTTAAGTTTTTAACAGTTTTATTGCTGCTATTCAAGAAACATGCCGCAAACGTTACTTCCCCAACAACATAATTTTAAGTATTGTCTCTCATTTGAAGTACATCTTCTCCTACTCAAGTTATTTCCCCTTTTTTTTCTTCATTTAAAGCATGTGGATATAAACACTTGTGGAACTAGAATATTAGCACTCTCTATAGCGCATTTCTCCACCCCTGTTGCAATTCCAACATGTCTAGAATAATTTTATAGAGTTCATTTTATCCCCCATACTCAATATAATCTACCTCAGAAATCCTAGGCCCACCAATATTCATCCTCAAGTTTTGATATGTAATGATCATTTGCATTCTGAACACGATTCAAGATTATCTTCTGACTGGATTTTTTTTAAGGGTATACCATCGTTTTCAAATTTGTTCAGGCAGTCAGGCGATGCATTCATTGTTTGAGTTCCTTTTATTCAAGACTCGCATTGCAGATTGTGAACGTTGCCCTTCTGGTGCAGTGTGTGACTCTGAAAATTTAAAATTACTAGTAAAACTAATCAAGTGTACATTTCCTATTGTCCAATATGCACGTGTAAATGCACATCTTTCAATGCAGTGGGGATGCCTGCAATTAGCCGTAAGTATAAGGTAAAGGGTTCATGAACTTCATCAGAGAAACATCATATCTCAGTGGATAACCCCTAAACCCCTAAGCATATAAGAAAGATCACTTACATAATACATACTCTTTTGGAATAATTGCCTATGGAATACAATAGATGTAATATAGCAATCTTAAGGAATTGTTTCGAAGTATGTGATCACCAAATAGATATTTCATTAAGGGTAGGGTGACTCCAGGCAGAGCAACAATTGTTTTATGAGCAGATTATTACAAATGCACAATGCTAACTATTCAGGTTTGTAATTGCATCTAAACAGACCTTCATCACCTAATTATATAAAGTAGTAATCAAAGAAAACCTTCCATTTACCACCCTTCATGCTTGTTGGCATAACCGTCAACCTAGGCAACTTTACATGTCTATTACTGTGAATTTACATTTTCATTTACGCGATAGAGGACTAGTAAAAATATTTATGTGTGAAAAATCTATGTTGATATCTGATAGTATCCTGCCCACAGTGGGAGTTAATGCATTTTTCGAGGCATATAAATGAGAGAGTAAAGATTAGCTAGCTGCTGACAAATGAAGTTTATTAGTAAAACCGATCCCGGTACAAACGTACATCTAACAGCAATACCACAAGCAGAAATAAAATTTGATATACTATTGACAGAATTTTCAGGAATTTGCTGGGTGGTACCAAGTGACAGGGGGTTATCATCCAAACTATTACAGTAGTGGTATCAGTAGTATAAAAAGCGGGTTTCCAACATTTTTTCTAGGAATCCCCCAATTTTTTCCTCTAACTTTTTCTTCCAACATTTTCCTGAAATTCCCCTTTTTACCTTCAAACCTTTTCCTGGAATTTCCCATTTTCACCTGGAATTCCCCATTCTACCAAGCTTTCCTCCATTCATACTTTTCCTGGAATTCCCCCAATCCTACTTTTCCTGGAATTCACCCATTCAAATTTCCTGGAATTCCCCATTCCTACTTTTCCTGGAATTCCCTATTCTCCCCAACCTTTTCTCGGCTTTCGATCAAATCCTCCATCGTCCGCGTCCAAACAAAAAAATCTTCGACTAAATTTGATAATCGTCCGCACTTACCGCGCGCCTTACGATTGCCCAAGAACAACAAAAAGCCTTCTATAAGACGTTTTTTCATTTAAGGCTTTTATTCAATTTAAAAAAAGATTTAAAGAAAAAATATATATATAATAAATCATGTCGATTCAAAAACATATTTTGGATGAGCTAATTCCGCAAATTTCTGCGCCAATTTTAAAACCGACAAAACCAAAATACGATTATGAGTATAATATAAAATAGGAAAAGTAAATTACCGACAAAACCAAAAGTAAATTACCGAAATGGGCGTATTTTGGGACTATATAAAAAATAATCCGGAAACAAAAGTTAAAATGATTTTGAAATGTTACATGTAAAAAAAAAAATATTAAGGGTAAAAATAATGTGGTAGTTCCAGCAGATTTTCATTTGAATATTAATGTTATTTTGGCCAATACTAATATTAACGTTATTTCGGCCAATACTAATATTAATGTTATTTTGGCCAATACTAATATAAATGTTATTTTGGCCAATACTAATATCAATGTTATTTTGGCCAATACTAATATCAATGTTATTTTGGCCAATACTAATATTAATGTTATTTTGGCCAATACTAATATTAATGTTATTTTGGCCAGTACTAATATTAGTGTTATTTTGGCCAGTACTAATATTAATGTTATTTTGGCCAGTACTAATATTAATGTTATTTTGGCCAGTACTAATATTAATGTTATTTTGGCCAGTACTAATATTAATGTTATTTTGGCCAGTACTAATATTAGTGTTATTTTGGCCAGTACTAATATTAATCTTATTTTGGCCAGTACTAATATTAATGTTATTTTGGCCAATACTAATATTAATGTTATTTTGGCCAGTACTAATATTAATGTTATTTTGGCCAGTACTAATATTAATGTTATTCTGGCCAGTACTAATATTAGTGTTATTTTGGCCAGTACTAATATTAATGTTATTTTGGCCAGTACTAATATTAGTGTTATTTTGGCCAATACTAATATCAATGTTATTTTGGCCAGTACTAATATTAATGTTATTTTGGCCAGTACTAATATTGATGTTATTTTGGCCAGTACTAATATTAATGTTATTTTGGCCAGTACTAATATTAATGTTATTTTGGCCAGTACTAACATTAGTGTTATTTTGGCCAGTACTAATATTAATGTTATTTTGGCCAGTACTAATATTAATGTTATTTTGGCCAGTACTAATATTAATGTTATTTTGGCCAGTACTAATATTAATGCTATTTTGGCCAGTACTAATATTAATGTTATTTTGGCCAGTACTAATATTAATGTTATTTTGGCCAGTACTAATATTAATGTTATTTTGGCCAGTACTAATATTAATGTTATTTTGGCCAGTACTAATATTAATGTTATTTTGGCCAGTACTAATATTAATGTTATTTTGGCCAGTACTAATATTAATGTTATTTTGGCCAGTACTAATATTAATGTTATTTTGGCCAGTACTAATATTGATGTTATTTTGGCCAGTACTAATATTAATGTTATTTTGGCCAGTACTAATATTAGTGTTATTTTGGCCAATACTAATATCAATGTTATTTTGGCCAGTACTAATATTAATGTTATTTTGGCCAGTACTAATATTAATGTTATTTTGGCCAGTACTAATATTAATGTTTTTTTGGCCAGTACTAATATTAGTGTTATTTTGGCCAGTACTAATATTAATGTTATTTTGGCCAGTACTAATATTAGTGCTATTTTGGCCAGTACTAATATTAATGTTTTTTGGCCAGTACTAATATTAATGTTATTTTGGCCAATACTAATATTACTGTTATTTTGGCCAATACTAATATCAATGTTATTTTGGCCAGTACTAATATTAGTGTTATTTTGGCCAGTACTAATATTAATGTTTTTTGGCCAGTACTAATATTAATGTTATTTTGGCCAGTACTAATATTAATGTTATTTTGGCCAGTACTAATATTAGTGTTATTTTGGCCAGTACTAATATTAATGTTATTTTGGCCAATACTAATATTAATGTTATTTTGGCCAATACTAATATTAATGTTATTTTGGCCAGTACTAATATTAATGTTATTTTGGCCAGTACTAATATTAGTGTTATTTTGGCCAATACTAATATCAATGTTATTTTGGCCAGTACTAATATTAATGTTATTTTGGCCAGTACTAATATTAGTGTTATTTTGGCCAGTACTAATATTAATGTTATTTTGGCCAGTACTAATATTAATGTTATTTTGGCCAGTACTAATATTAATGTTATTTTGGCCAGTACTAATATTAATGTTATTTTGGCCAGTACTAATATTAGTGTTATTTTGGCCAGTACTAATATTAATTTTATTTTGGCCAGTACTAATATTAATGTTATTTTGGCCAGTACTAATATTAATGTTATTTTGGCCAGTACTAATATTAATGCTATTTTGGCCAGTACTAATATTAATGTTATTTTGGCCAATACTAATATTAATGTTATTTTGGCCAATACTAATATCAATGTTATTTTGGCCAATACTAATATTAATGTTATTCTGGCCAGTACTAATATTAGTGTTATTTTGGCCAGTATAATATTAATGTTATTTTGGCCAGTACTAATATTAATGTTATTTTGGCCAGTACTAATATTAATGTTATTTTGGCCAGTAATAATATTAATGTTATTTTGGCCAATACTAATATCAATGTTATTTTGGCCAGTACTAATATCAATGTTATTTTGGCCAGTACTAATATTAATGTTATTTTGGCCAATACTAATATTAATGTTATTTTGGCCAGTATTAATATTAATGTTATTTTGGCCAGTACTAATATTAGTGTTATTTTGGCCAATACTAATATCAATGTTATTTTGGCCAGTACTAATATTAATGTTATTTTGGCCAGTACTAATATTAGTGTTATTTTGGCCAGTACTAATATTAATGTTATTTTGGCCAGTACTAATATTAATGTTATTTTGGCCAGTACTAATATTAATGTTATTTTGGCCAGTACTAATATTAATGTTATTTTGGCCAGTACTAATATTAATGTTATTTTGGCCAATACTAATATTAATGTTATTTTGGCCAATACTAATATCAATGTTATTTTGGCCAATACTAATATTAATGTTATTCTGGCCAGTACTAATATTAGTGTTATTTTGGCCAGTATAATATTAATGTTATTTTGGCCAGTATAATATTAATGTTATTTTGGCCAGTACTAATATTAATGTTATTTTGGCCAGTACTAATATTAATGTTATTTTTGCCAGTACTAATATTAATGTTATTTTGGCCAGTACTAATATTAATGTTATTTTGGCCAATACTAATATCAATGTTATTTTGGCCAATACTAATATTAATGTTATTCTGGCCAGTACTAATATTAGTGTTATTTTGGCCAGTATAATATTAATGTTATTTTGGCCAGTACTAATATTAATGTTATTTTGGCCAGTACTAATATTAATGTTATTTTGGCCAGTACTAATATTAATGTTATTTTGGCCAGTACTAATATTAATGTTATTTTGGCCAGTACTAATATTAGTGTTATTTTGGCCAGTACTAATATTAGTGTTATTTTGGCCAGTACTAATATTAATGTTATTTTGGCCAGTACTAATATTAGTGTTATTTTGGCCAGTACTAATATTAATGTTATTTTGGCCACTACTAATATTAATGTTATTTTGGCCAATACTAATATTAATGTTATTTTGGCCAATACTAATATCAATGTTATTTTTGGCCAGTACTAATATTAATGTTATTTTGGCCAATACTAATATTAATGTTATTTTGGCCAGTACTAATATTAATGTTATTTTGGCCAGTACTAATATTAGTGTTATTTTGGCCAATACTAATATCAATGTTATTTTGGCCAGTACTAATATTAATGTTATTTTGGCCAGTACTAATATTAGTGTTATTTTGGCCAGTACTAATATTAATGTTATTTTGGCCAGTACTAATATTAATGTTATTTTGGCCAGTACTAATATTAATGTTATTTTGGCCAGTACTAATATTAATGTTATTTTGGCCAGTACTAATATTAATGTTATTTTGGCCAGTACTAATATTAGTGTTATTTTGGCCAGTACTAATATTAATGTTATTTTGGCCAGTACTAATATTAATGTTATTTTGGCCAGTACTAATATTAATGTTATTTTGGCCAGTACTAATATTAATGTTATTTTGGCCAATACTAATATTAATGTTATTTTGGCCAATACTAATATCAATGTTATTTTGGCCAATACTAATATTAATGTTATTCTGGCCAGTACTAATATTAGTGTTATTTTGGCCAGTATAATATTAATGTTATTTTGGCCAGTACTAATATTAATGTTATTTTGGCCAGTACTAATATTAATGTTATTTTGGCCAGTACTAATATTAATGTTATTTTGGCCAGTACTAATATTAGTGTTATTTTGGCCAGTACTAATATTAGTGTTATTTTTGGCCAGTACTAATATTAATGTTATTTTGGCCAGTACTAATATTAATGTTATTTTGGCCAGTACTAATATTAGTGTTATTTTTGGCCAGTACTAATATTAATGTTATTTTGGCCAGTACTAATATTAATGTTATTTTGGCCAGTACTAATATTAATGTTATTTTGGCCAGTACTAATATTAATGTTATTTTGGCCAGTACTAATATTAATGTTATTTTGGCCAGTACTAATATTAATGTTATTTTGGCCAGTACTAATATTAATGTTATTTTGGCCAGTACTAATATTAATGTTATTTTGGCCAGTACTAATATTAATGTTATTTTGGCCAGTAGTAATATTAATGTTATTTTGGCCAGTACTAATATTAATGTTATTTTGGCCAGTACTAATATTAATGTTATTTTGGCCAGTACTAATATTGATGTTATTTTGGCCAGTACTAATATTAATGTTATTTTGGCCAGTACTAATATTAGTGTTATTTTGGCCAATACTAATATCAATGTTATTTTGGCCAGTACTAATATTAATGTTATTTTGGCCAGTACTAATATTAATGTTATTTTGGCCAGTACTAATATTAGTGTTATTTTGGCCAGTACTAATATTAATGTTATTTTGGCCAGTACTAATATTAATGTTATTTTGGCCAGTACTAATATTAATGTTATTTTGGCCAGTACTAATATTAGTGTTATTTTGGCCAATAGTAATATTGACGAAATATACAAAGAGATGACGGACGAAATTTTAGAAAGATTGACAAATTCTCAGAGACGAGGTAGTGGTGGAGATTTAAATCTATAAGAAGTTTAGAAATTCACCTAGTCAAATATCAACCGATTACGGGTTCTTCTTTTATTCCTCTTCCGAAATTTGTTTCTCTGAAAATGGCGATAATTAATCTAAAAAACGACGACGATCAATGTTTTAGATGGTGCATTACCAGTCTAAGAGCTTCATATCCGGTTAAAGCGAATCCGCAACGAGTGACTAAGAAATGGATAACGTAAAACGATGATTTTAATTAGAAGGACGTAAAATTCCCGGTCGATTTAAAAACAATACGTAAATTTGAAAAGCAAAGCTAATCCATTTCTATAAACGTATACGGGTATCGAAATGATGGGGTATACCCATTGCGAATAAGCGAATATTCATCGAGGAAGAATGTCGTAGATTTACTTTTAATTTCGGACAAAGAAAAACGACACTACTGCGTTATTAGAAATATAAGTCGATTATTTTTGGCCCAAGTAAGCAAAAAGAAATCTAAAAGGTATTACTGTCGCAGATGTCTAAATTTTTTTCCAACTGAAAAATCATTAAATAAGCATCTCGAATATTGTACTTTAAAAGAAGCGATTAAAACGGTACTTCCGGAAAAAGGAACCGTTTTATCTTTAAAGATTTTTGATAAATCTATAAAAGTTCCTTTCGTAATTTACGCCGATTTTGAATCGTTCGTAGAAAAAATAGATTCTTGCGAACCAAATCCGAGAAATAGTTATACGAAGCAACATCAAAAACATTCTCCGTCGGGAGTTTGTTTTTATATTAAAAGTTTTAACGACAAAGATGATCCATTGGTTCGATATACGAAGAAAAAAGGAGACGACGATATATCCCAAACATTTATGGACAGCTTAGAATACGAGGTAGAACAATTATATGTAAATTATAAAAAATCAAAAGCGATGATTTTTACGGAGAAGGATGAAATTAATTTTCGAAAATCAACCATTTGTTGGATTTTTCGAGATCAATTTACTTCGGACGATTAATCAAATAAAAAAGTTAGAGATCACTGTCATTTTACCGGCAAATATAGAGGGGCGGCGCATAATAAATGTAATTTAGAGTTTAAAAAACCTAAATTTATCCCCATATTTTTTCATAATTTATCCAGGTATAACGCTCATTTATTTATAAAAAGTTTGTGAGTACGAGGAGTCGTATCTTGTATAGCCGATAACGATGAAAAATATAATAGTTTCTCGAAAAAAATATCCGTGGATTCTTACCTCGATAAAAACGGAAAAGAGCAATATATAAAAATGGAGTTGAGATTTTTGGATAGTTTTAAATTTATGTCTTCTGCTTTATCAAAATTGGTGGGTAAATGACAAGGATAAATGTTTAAACGTTAAAAAATATTTCAAAGGCAAGAACTTAGATTTAGTATTAAGGAAAGGAGTCTATCCCTACGATTATGTCGATAAATTAGAAAAATTAGACGACGATAAATTGCCACCAAAAAGCGCCTTTTATTCGAGATTAAAGAACGAAAATATTACCGATGAAGATTATAAACACGCTCAAAAAGTCTGGAGGCGCCTTAAATGTAAAAACAATGAAAATTATTACGACTTATATCTTATGGACGTTTTATTACTGGCGGACGTTTTTGAAATTTTTTGGGACGTATGCAAAAAAAGTAGCAAAAAAAAATTATATTAGGAAATTTTAACAATGTGAAAGTTCAACTAGGCCGACTAAGCGACACTTAAGTACTGTAAAAGTGTAAAGGATTAGTTCAGGGGTCAAGCAAGTCTATCTTATATGAAAGAGGACTTCAAAACAAAACAAAATAGTGAAGCAAGCATTTTATTTTAATGTTGTTCCATTAAGGAGATATTTAAGGTTAAAGTTTAGTATCATTTGTGTAGAAACGACTGAAATCTGACTAGTTGTGATGTCATAGCCTCAGATTCCTCAGTCTTTGTGTATTCTATTATATTTTGTTGTGTGATTTTGTGGCTGAAAAACAATGTGATTTGTCAAAAACATAGAAAGTTCGAGGAACAATAATTTTAAATTTAATTTTTAAATTGTTTCTTTTAAAGTCCTCTTTCATATAAGATGGACATGCTTGACCACTGAACTAATCCATTACCTCATGGGTAAATTAAGCTGCTAACATCGGCAATGCACATGCATCATATTTTATCTTCTGTAATATAGTATATTGAGCCAAAAGTGATTTTTGCCACAAAACATTGTTAACACAAGAACTTACATATAGGCTGTAGTATAATTGATGTTTATTAAAGAATAGTTATTGGAATTTTATATCATTGTTATTAGAACCTTTCGCAACTTTGTGTTGTTTTAAATAGGAACAAGCTTAGTACTGTGTCAGCAATCTTTTAGTTAATTACTTTACTTCAAAATGAACATGTACTTATGTTTTGCAAAATCAGTAATATAAAACATACTAACCATCAGCTATGTCATTTATTTTAGCACCTCGGTAAGCTGGTAAGCTTTCAGTCACAGCAGCTGTCTCAGTTACACACTTGCAAATGCTGTTCGAAATGACATAGCTTGTCTTTTTGTTGAGCTGAAAGAGATGAAATAAAAATAATTTACCAAGTCGCCCCAAACTAGATGTTTATGATGATCAAAAGCAATCTGTAGGCCAAATAAAAGACACATGAAATGTATGAATATATTTAATTTGATAGCACTGTATTATGCCATTCCATTTAACATATCACAAACCATTGCTGAATTATACTTTGAAAATGCAGAGAAGTATTTTTTCCTACCTTTTTGTCTGTAATATTGCACAGTGTAAGTTATGAAAGACACAACATTAGACATAGGCCTACTTTGTTTTCAATGCAATGTTTAACCAGTTCAAAAGTTGTTAATCTTGTAAGTATAAAACCATGTAATAAACCATCCACATCCAAATTTATTTTCTTTAATGTGATTGGACAAGAGGGGACATATGCGTATCCCTAACTGACATGAAACATCACCCCGTGACAAGCGGACGTTGTCAAGTTTAATAAAATGAAGAGATTGTTATGAAAATATAAGGGATAATCAAATTGCTATAGCCTCACCAAGCTCGATAGCTTTTTTTCACTGCATGTACTAAATATTAATCAGCTGCGCTGGTATCAAAACGAGTGAAAAAAGTACACATTTGTTATTATGTACAATTCAATTTTGTTTATTCTTATTGAGGCTATGGGAACTTGAATTCACAATAATACACGCCGAAATAATGTATTGATTCTATGTTATCCTATCAAGTCAAAGGCAATGCGAGTGAATTTTGTACATGGTAGACCTATATCAATCCAAAGAGTGTGTGTGTGTGTGTGTATATATATATATATATATATATATATATATATATATATATATATATATATATATATATATATATATATATATATATATATATATATATATATATATATATATATATATATATATATATATATATATATATATATATATATATATATATATATATATATATATATATATATATATATATATATATATATATGTGTGTGTGGGGAGGTGTGTGTGTGTGTGTGTGTGTATTCGGCCTGCATTTTGAGCATGAGCTTTTCTCTAGAAGTCTTGCTCAGATGAATTGGTTAGGAGAGGGGATATGGAGTTACATAATTCATTCCTCAAAGTTTATTCCAGTAAAACTTGAATCTTTAAGGAATTAATTTTTCTGTTTTCGTGGGAGAGTGAGTCCAAATATTGCCTCAGATATGTTTCTTACAAACCAGCGTCCAACTCCAAACATCCAACCAGGGTTTTTCTCAGTTCTGCAGTTTGTATTTATTTTCAGCCATTTTGGGGCATCAAAGACAAAATATCTTTAGAATTTCCTTGGGCTTCACCCCTACACCCCTCCCAAGCACCTTATGTCGGACTTTTCCCTAGATCGTATATCCTTGCTTTGCCCCGGGACTCAACAATTTATCCTTTACAATTTGGAACTTTGTGTTTATTTCAAGCCATTTTGGTGCATCAAACAGTCAAAAACAATAAATCTTCAGTCCAAGGCTTTACCCATGAACTGCTGCAAAATTGTGCCCAAATTTGTAGGGGAAGTATATTCGCAGGCTGTTCACCCTACATAATGCTTATCTGAGTAAATTTTAAGATTATCTTCTTATTGTCACTTAAACTGTCCGAGCTTTGTCAGTTTGTGTTGATTTTAAGCCATTGTGGAAATCTTCAGACCAGGGCTTCGCCCATGAACCCCACAATTTCCCCCCATTTCCCTCAATTTTAAGGGGAAATTTCTCTTCTGCCGTTTAGAAGTGGTAACCTAGATTTTAAGATAAAAAATTAAAATTGTCTTCTTCAATTTTCGACCTTTGTGTTGATTTTCAGCCATTTTGGGAATACCTATCCCACAAGTTATCGAAGTTAATCACGACAAAAAAAAACCTTTGACAGTTTCTGCATAATACCATTTTAATGAATAAGTTAAACAGAGCGGTGGAATTCGATGAGCAAATTAGGATGCGTCAGGGGTGTAGAAAGCTTTCGAAAACTTGGGGCACGACTTCTTAGGGGGCACTTTTCAAGTCATATGTCCCTCATTTCAATCTGTAGATAAAATAAGTGATCCCAAAACAACAAAGTAAAGTAAGAGGGGCACTTTATTTTTAGAAAGGGACACTTTTCCAATGGGGGACACATTCATCCCGTACATGAGACTGGCAAAAGTCGCCAGTTTCATATTATTAGGTCTGTCGGTAATTGAGGGGCACTTTTCATTTTGCCTCCTCCCATCCCCCGTTCACACACCTGAGGGACACACCTGAGGGATGGGTAGTCCACATTAACACAGATACAAAGTGCATCACAAAGTGCATCACAAAGATGACCAACAGACTAAACACCAATCTATCAAATGAAATTTTCGTTTTTTTAAATAAATAAAAACAATCTTTCTTCATTTTAAACTGATTTTTAGCATCCAAAATCAGAAACGCATTTCAAATATGTTTCAAAATCAATGAACATTTTCACACTTTTCAAGATTTTTACGTTTAATTTCTAGACCCTTTAAAATATGTTCGCGATTCGTGCGATAACTTTAACGATATAACAGAAAATTTATTTAATTTTGTATTTTTCAAGTACGGTCATTTTTCAACTTTCCGTGAAGTATAGGCCTATATCATTTTTATTTCTGTTCAAGTGCTAAAGTTTTTTGAGAAAATAGAAACATTCCCCCCCCCCCCTCCCCTTAAGATAAATAGGACAATGCAGTAATCGAAAAGTAATCCCGATCATTTTAATCTAATAATCAAAAATAATCCCGATACATTTAATTAGAATACATGTAAACCCAACCAATCTATGTAACTGAATTTAATTTGTAATTTTACTCTTCAGGGCAATTGCAGGATTTCTGTGATGGGTTGGCTAACCTCCCAAACATTGATGTCTTGATACCATTCAGTGGCGGCGGAACCAGGGGGACGAAAAAAGTGGGGAAAATGTGTTGTATAGCCCCCTCCCCGATATTTGCTTTAATTGTTTTTAATCTTATAGAAAATATGTTAAAGGGAAAATTCCCGCATTATATTCAAAGAAATAACGATTTCTTGGATTTCATAAACCGCAAAAACATGTTGTTACCCTGCCCAAGGTTATATACACAGCGGCAATATTCATCATAACTCTCACAAGTCAGAAGCAAGGTCCCATGAATGAAACCTGTTGCCAAATACAAGATGTACGGACACCTTCGACCGATCTCGATTGAAGAAGACACTGCAAAAATCAAATTGAAATAGTATGGATATCCGAATTTTTGTCAAAAAATATCTTGCAAAAGAAGGTGAAGGGGATGAGCCTTTGGGAGAAGCAGTGCAGTGACGGCGCTATGTGAGTATCCATAGATCACTTTCCCCCAACCTGCCCCCCTCCCCCTCCCTTAGAAATATGTGTAACGTGACATATTTTGTCCGATTTATAGGTTTTTGCCTCCCCTTCCCCCATGAGAGAATTTTCCCCTCTTCCTCCACCCCCCTCCCATCCATGACCATAATCCTGGTGCCGCCATCCAGGAGAAGCGAATGTGAAACTTCCCGACAAGTGGGAAAAGATGGTGCCAGTGTCTCATGCGGGGTGTCTCATCGGAGGCAGAAAATCTAGTTCACGATCACGGTAAGAAGCATAATGCATGATTTATCATTTAGACATAATCATCAGTGGCGCCGTGGGGGAAGTGAACGTGCCCCCTCCCTTCTCCCCATGTCTGAAATGTCGCAAATTGTATTTTGTCCCAAATGGCTATTTTATAACTTTTTAATGTGGGGGTGGGGGTAGTCTGTATCATTGAAAAATTATATGCTGCTATACTAGATTGAGGACACACACATGGGTGTACGATGCAGTTAGTATGTACTATAGAGTACATTCCTGTTTTATGTCATTAAACTGTTAAAAAGAACACGATGAGTAGTAAATAATAAATTAATACAAATGGGTTGTGAAATTGTAATGAATCTCACCCAGGGCCGTAATTCTCAGGGGACAGAGGTGACATGTCCCCCTCCCCCACTTTTCAGCAAAATTTAAAATAATTCAGTATATTTTAGGGAACTTTTGCCATTTGTCTCCTCCCTCCCATTTTTTGGATAAGAGGCCATGTCCCCCACCCACCTCCCCCTACACACACTAACACACACACACACACACACACACTTTTCAAATAAGAATTACGGCACTAATCTCATCTCATCTAATTCGGTTAAAAATAACGTCCATACGATGTCCCCGATCGGATGATTCAAAACGCATGTCCCCGGTTGGGACTCAAAAAAGTATGGGTCTGTGTGGAGGGGTAGGGGATTCTTCCTGCCTCCAGGGATTACGGCCCTTGTTTTCATCATCCAAATCGTTTTTGTGGGATGAATATGTCGAACTGTCAAGCTCTTTCGTTTCTCCCAGCAGATTGACCTGTCGACTGCCTGAGCCATTTACATACTGCATAAGCGTATAAATCCGTTTTTCTCAACTTACTACTGCAGATAACCCACGGGCGCAACAAAAAATTGTCCCTCTTCTCTAGTTTCGTCCCTGGCCCTGTTTGGATGGCATGCATGGCCCTACCAATTGGATTTGGTCATAATTTAAGGGGAAATTTAACATAATACATTACGTTTTTGAAAAGCAGTGTTGGGGAACACTGTTGGCAGGTTGGGAGAAATATTTGCATAATTTATTAAAAAATGCCTAAACACTCAAAATGCTGTAAAATGATGAAATTTGAAGAGCAAATATTTCTTAGCCACCTGTCCATCTGTCCATGGATCTCAAATTAATTGTTCAAATTATTTCTTGACCGGATTACGGAAAGTTGTAAGGTGCATGCATGACAGCTAATTCTTGTAAGCGTGCGTGCGCTGACTGGTATGTGGAGATAGGGATGTATTGAAGGTTATTACCTTCCCGGCTACCGTACTACGCCGGGTAAAGCCAATGCAATTGTGGGTTGGTGGGCAGCGAACCGATTCGTTTAATCCCGTAAATGAGCTTTCTGACAAAAGATGCAGGAAAATTGGAAAGAAAGAACAATTAAAGGTGGACTAAGACCCATATGTCAGGGCGTCTTTTTGGTGAATTTTCAAATATTCATTATACATATTCTATCTCCCAAAGTGATATAATCATCTGAATATATTGATTCTGAATCTCAGAAAGCTACTTCGTATGAAATTGGTGTTAGAGCAGTTTCGAAGTTCTCCACGACGACCAAAAAGCTCAGTTTTGCTGAATATTTGTGAGACTCTGGAAAATTTGTCCTCACTTGTCGGTCTAGTGTCCCTTTAACTTATTGAATAAGATTACATGGGGTCACGATGTTTGCATCAAATGTCAACAAAAGCAAATGCGCGGGAAATTTATAATACTTGTTATTCTGGATTTGACCATGGCACTTCGGAGACGTCTTGGAACTTGTTGCCCGTCAGGCAGGCGGCCGGGGAAAATCAAACTCTTCAGAAACGGTAATTAAACCTTAATGAATTTGTTATTATAGCACATACTCTAAGAAAGAATGATTTACCATGTTTATTCATATTTTTCATTTTTTTATCAAAGAAGTTTGACAACCTATTTCAATATAATTTTGAGCTATTGACAAATCATTAAACACTCTAATTGTACAGCCTTTAATTCTCCTGGCAGCCTGCATGGCTGCATGGGATGGATTTCATCACAATATTTTCCATTAGCCCCCTCTTGGAAAAAATGAAACTTTTCCCTATTTGAAGTTGGTCCACAAGGTTTTTATTTTTCTAGTTGTCCTATTAATTATGAGGTCACAAAATATCGCGCAATTTATGCTAATCAGCTGATTAGGTATATTTAAGTTTTAGCATGCGTGCTGTAAAATGGTCAATTTTTGATTTCTGTTGATGTGACTTATTGCTGTTTGACATAATTACTTTTTAGTATACATATATATATATATATATATATATATATATATATATATATATATATATATATATATATATATATATATATATATATATATATATATATATATATATATATATATATATATATATATATATATATATATATATATATATATATATATATATATATATATATATATCTATATATATATATATATATATATATATATATATATATATATATATATATATATATATATATATATATATATATATATATATATATATATATATATATATATATATATTTATAATATATATGTATATATATATATATGTATATATATATATATATATATATATATATATATATATATATATATATATATATATATATATATATATATATATATATATATATATATATATATATATATATATATATATATATATTGAACCATTTAAAGCTCATGTTTTTGCTACCTGTCCATATACCTTAAATTCATTTGTTGTATATATTGAACCATTAAAGCTCATGTTTTTGCTACCTGTCCATATATATACCTTACATTTATTTGTTGTATATATTGAACCATTTAAGCTCGCGTTTTTGCTACCTGTCCATATATATACCTTAAATTCATTTGTTGTAAGTTGATGTGTGATGTATGATTGGGCGGGCAGCATAATTTTGTCCTCAGTATTATGTAGGAATAATCCACGTTCGTATTGGAAAGCAAATACAGAGGGCGGGCACTTTAAATAATGTTTATGGATAAATAAAGAACATTCATATCTGAACAAATCACTTCTTAAATCATTTTGAAAATAGCACTTTCATGTTAATTTGTTACATCGACACAAAATTGTTACGTAATTCTATAAGTTGTTATGTAATTCTTATGCAATTCTATAAGTTTTTTTCTAAAGGAGACATCAAATCTGGCTTTTTTTCTTTTGATATTATAGAAATAATAATCATAAGTCATTAGAAGAAATTTCACATCGTACAACACAAATTAGCATACATTTTCTAAATTATTAAAACATTAAATTTGTCAATATAAAATTTACATGGGAGCGTTCATTTTGTCCGTACGCCCTCTAATAAATGATGTCATTCACCCAGTACAAATTAGAATATTAATGTCGTTTTATTTTGTCGATTTCTCTGCTTTTGTGGTTATGATTTTTTGTTTTTTATGAATGTTTTACCTTTTAGTTGCCAAAAGAAATAACCAGGTACTGTTTAAATTTGGGTGCCCACTGAATCCGGGCTCCAGTGCACGCCCCTCCCCCTATCCACCTGGCGGCATCCTGTTCCTGAAGGCTGTAGAGGTTTTCTCTTTTTCTTCAAATTAGCACTTGGTGAAACATTGTATTTAAATCCAAGGGTCAATCAAACTTTGAGGATATTTTGACATATTCAAAATTTTAAATATCAAATGTAAGAAGAAAAAATATATATATATTTTTTATTTCGTTCCTTAAATTTCAATCTTTAAAAATATGCGATTGTCTTCTCCTAGATGTTGGTTGGTTGTAGACGTGGATGAAAAAAAATACTTAACAGAATCACCCATTCAAATAATTGAGTTGCATAATAAAATTTAAAAAACACGTTTCTAATAAGAAAATAGTCAGTATGCCCGTTCATATATCAAACAGATTTGCATGTTGATTTGCACATTAAGACGACAAAAAGCAAAAAGCTGTAAAATGGTTAATTTGTAACCGAGCTTTGACGGACAAAAGCTAAGGATTTTAAGCTATTTTCATGATTTGTACTAGATTATAAATGCCTATATGGAAATATAGCAATTTCTATTTTCTATATTTTTTTATATTTTATCACGTAATTTTAACTCAACTGGACGCCATTTTACCGGGCAGCGGCGTCGTTGCGTTTCACGCGTCTTCACACAGCTCAGTCAAATCACATGTATACAACAAACAAACCACATGCTAACCTACCAGTACCAATTCAGCGAATTTTACTGATTGCAGTTTTTTGCTCGCTTCCGATTTTTCTTGATATTTTCCTTAAGTAATTTGTATTTTCACACGGTATACGAAGAGTAACGTTAACGTCATCTGATTGTTCGTTATACTCAGACGAAGCCTATACCTGATATAAAGTGCTCGCTAGAAATTTTAGTGTGTAGGTTGAAAGCCTGGGTTGAAAACCGTTGCGTCGTACACTTCGAACGTCGATCAGGATCAGATGGAAATCGAGAAAATGTCTTAATGTAATTATCTTGCAAAAATTATCTTATATATAATAACAACATGCAGACGTATGTAAGTCTAACAAATGTAACTTACAGCAGACGACAGTGGTTTGGGGAAGTTTTCTTCATTTTCCGTAAAATTTCGTTCGTTTTGGGGAAATTTCCTTCATTTTCGTGAAACTTGGATCCATTTTTGTGAAATTTTCATCATTTTCGGGATGTTTTCTTTAATTTTCGGCATTTGTTGGAAAGTTTTTCTTCAATTTTGGGGAAATTTCCTTCATTTTTATGAGATTTCTTTCATTTTCCGAAAATATCCTTAATTTTCCGAAATTTTTCTTTAATATTTGGGAAATTTTCTTCAATTTTCGGGATTTTTTTATCTAAGCGGCACTTCCGGAGGTTTCCTCTCCTTGACTCCTTCCAGGGCTTTGACGGTTCGGTTTCTACAATCAAAACACTGATTTTAAGCAATTTTCTAAACTGTTCATGCCAATTTACTTCTATGTGCTCAATGTTTTACTCTTATAAGCTTTTTTCAGGAGGGAGGGGAGGGGGGAGGCGCCAAAATTCTCTTTTCCCACAGTAAAACATGACCCACCACGCCACTACAAAAGTATGTTTTTGTGAACAAAATATAGAGCATAGAGAAGAGGGGCAGTGTGGATCGCCCCTCTGAAAAATAGGTACCGGTGTATTTCTTTTATTGTCAAAACGTGTAACATTTTCTGCAACCCTTTCGTCTATATGGCACAGTAAAAGTATATGAGAAGTAGGGTGCATTATGGGAACATGCATCAAATCTAATGAAAATTAAATTTAAAATCTTTAGTCTTAAAGATGTTAGCCCTTCGAATTACTCCCCGACTGTTTCGGTAGGCCTCTACCTGCCCACAAAAAACAAGTATTGATCTAAAATCTATGGACAGTGTCATATTTCAACAACATCAACCATGAAAATAGCAACAACAAAAAAAGTAACATATTCGGTTAAAAAAGCGACCATTTTACTGCTACATTTTAAATTTTCAGGCCGTACTATGATAAATTACGGAAATTTGTATAGAAATTGAGACATAGGAACAAGTTAATTTATTGTTTTCTAATCCTCCAACAACGTTTTGAATCTCCATTATACCCCCCTTATTCAAATTTAGCAGGAGAAAAAAGTCTTGATTTTCAGTGACTGACATTTAGGAAAGAAAGCATAACTTAAAAGAGGTATTTAGTGTATATAAAATGTTTATATGTGCATATATTTTATTCAGCTACATTTCGGAAACTATGGGTGCTTTTGACATAATCTAAAGACAATTCTGCAGTGGCGTAGGTAGATATTTGAAATTAAGGGAGGGGGGGTGGGGGGATTTGATTTTTGTCTCAACAGACCTACAAAAATGTACTTATCACGGGTTATAAAGGGGGGGGGATTTTATGAAAATTGAAGCAAATTTCACGAAAATGAAGAAAATTTCACAAAAATGAAGGAAATTTTACGAAAATTGATGAAAATTTCCCAAATAGGAAGACAAATTTCTTAAAAATGAAGGAAATTTTACAAAAATTGAAGGACCAGAATTGATGCAAAAATCCCGAACATGAAAAAAACTATCAAAAATGAAGGGCATCTTACGTATAAGTTGATACAATTTTCACGAAAATTGGAGGCAATAATAAAAAATTACTAAAAATGAAAGAAATTTCCTGAAAATGAACATAATTTTCCCGAACATGCAGGAGATATCCCGAAAATGAGGGAAATCTTCTAAAAATTGGAAATAAATTCCCGAAAATGAAGAAAACGTTTAAAAAAATGATAGAAAATTGAAGAAGGTTTCTCGAAAATTGAAGATTTCCGAAAGAAAATGCCATGGAATCTGAATCTGATTCTTCTAAATCAATTCGTTAGACCTTTGGGGTTAGCCCCTGGTCTCGGGTTCCAAGCCATTGTTCTGTTCAATATTTAAGGAGCTTTGTGGTAAATATAACATCTCTATCTGTCCATATACAGGTTAATAAGGTATTTGTTCTATAACACATCATGTTAAAATGTAGATCCCGACATGCTATTATTCAAATTTGCTTGTGGGTCATAGGTGGGATGATATGTGGATCATAATGTTGGGTGGCATGTGGGTCATAGGTGGGATGACATGTGGATCATACTGTTGGGTGGCATGTGGGTCATAGGTGTGATGACATGTGGATCATAATGTTGGGTGGCATGTGGATCATAGGTGGGATGACATGTGGATCATAATGTTGGGTGGCATGTGGGTCATAGGTGGGATGACATGTTGAACCACCGCCAGGAACCACCGCCAGGAACCACCGCCAGGAACCACCGCCAGGAACCACCGCCAGGAACCACCGCCAGGAACCACCGCCAGGAACCACCGCAAGGAACCACCGCCAGGAACCACGCCGAAGGAACCACCGCAAGGAACCACCGCAAGGAACCACCGCCAGGAACCACCGCAAGGAACCACCGCAAGGAACCACCGCAAGGAACCACCGCAAGGAACCACCGCAAGGAACCACCGCAAGGAACCACCGCAAGGAACCACCGCAAGGAACCACCGCAAGGAACCACCGGTGGCAATGGCGGTGGCAATGGCGGTGGCAATGGCGGTGGCAATGGCGGTGGCAATGGCGGTGGCAATGGCGGTGGCAATGGCGGTGGCAATGGCGGTGGCAATGGCGGTGGCAATGGCGGTGGCAATGGCGGTGGCAATGGCGGTGGCAATGGCGGTGGCAATGGCGGTGGCAATGGCGGTGGCAATGGCGGTGGCAATGGCGGTGGCAATGGCGGTGGCAATGGCGGTGGCAATGGCGGTGGCGGCGGCGGTGGCAATGGCGGCGGCGGCGGCGTTGGACCTGTGGAAGTGCGTGCGTTGGGTTTGTGGGAGCACGCGTGGGGTTTTTGAAGCGCGCGTAGAATCTGTGAAGCGCACATGTGCTCAAGGGAGCACGCATAGGTTCCATGGGAGCGCGTAGGGTACATGGGATCATGTGTGAGCTCACCTAGGGTCCAGTGGGAACGTTTGTATGATTTAGGGGTGCGCGCATAGGGTCCATGAAAGAGCGCGTATTGTCAATGGGAGCGCGCGTTGGGTTCAGGAAAGCGCGCGTTGGGTCCATGGAAGCGCGTAGGGTGCACGGAAGCGCGTATGGTCCAAGGTAATGCGCGTAGGGTCCAGGGTTGCAAGCGTAGGGGCCAAGGGAGCGCTTAGGTTCCAGGGGAGCGCGCGTATGGTCCAGAAGATCGCGCGTAGGGTCCTAGGAGGGTGCGTAGGGTCTTTGGAGGGCGCTAAAGGTCCTTGGAGGGCGCGTAGGATTCTCGGAGGGCGCGTAGGGTCCTTGGAGGGCGCGCATGGTCCAGATAGCTTAACGCCACACGACTTCAAACCACACGACTTCAAGCCACACGACTAAAAGCCACACGACTTCAAGCCACACGACCTAAAGCCACACGACTTAAAGGCACACGACTGAAAGCCACACGATTTTATAGTTAATCCTCAATTGTAACTTTCGGTCAAAGAATTTAAGATTTGTAGTCCAAAAGTAAAGATTTTTGATTTACAATTTGAGATTTTCGATCACATTCCAAGATCTGTTCTTTAGTTAACGGGACTTGCCACCCAAGGTCATTCCTTTCCAAAATGGCGGCATGTGTAACGTTATGTAATCATAACTCCCATTTGGATCTCAGTCATTTAAATGTGGGAGTTTACCATTGTTTACGACATGTACAAAGGCCGGTCAGCTGGCTAGCGTGTCACCTTTTCCTTCATACTATGGTATGGGTAAAAATAGGAATGGAGTTGTGGCAAGTACTTGAAGCTGATCTTGAATTGCAAAATTGAACGATTTTTGACCGAAAATTGGAGAATTTTGGTCCAAAATTGAAAGTTGTTCAATCCAAAACTAAGGATTTTTGATATAAAATTAACAATAATTCAGTCGACACGAATAAAAAATGCCAACATCTATAATTTCTGTTTCATTTGATATTTTATTTGAATTATATTTAGGGTTTTGATAAATATATATATATATATATATATATATATATATATATATATATATATATATATATATATATATATATATATATATATATATATATATATATATATATATATATATATATATATATATATATATATATATATATATATATATATATATATATATATATATATATATATATATATATATATATATATATATATATATATATATATATATATATATATATATATATATATATATATATATATATATATATATATATATATACATGGGGAAGGGACTACAGAAATTTACTATGACCCATTACCACCCCCCCCCCCTTCCCCGTCCTTAGCCCCCTTATATAGATACGCTACTTCCGTTTATAAACAGGCATGAGCCTGGGAATTTTCCCTGAAAAGGAGACAATTCAGGCAAAATTGTGGGGTTCATGGGTGAAGCTCTGGTCTAAAGATTTTTTGTTTTTGATACCCTAAACTGGCTTAAAATCAAGACAAACTTTCACAATGTATACTTGATGAGAAGAAGACAATTTTAAAATGTCATGTCAAAATTTACTCGTATATTAAGGTTGACACTTCGAAGTAGGCAGAGCAGCAGAGTAGAAATAAATTTCCTATACAAATTGAGAAAAATTGTGTGAAATTGTGGAGTCCTTGGGCGAAGCCCTGGTAGGCAGGGGTGGCGGAAGATATGTGAATCTGATGAGAGGGGGGGGGGGTATACAGGATATTAGGGGCACTTTTCGATTGACGTATTTCGAAAACATTGTACGACAGCATTATAGCTTTAGGGGAAATCTCCCCACACCCCACCCCTACCCCCCCGAAAATTTCCAACTTTTATCGGTCTAAACATTTCTGGTGACCATTATATTTTTGCTACCACAAAACTCTTAGATCAAGATATTTAGAATCAAAATTTGGGAGAATACATTAATCAGTTTATCATGAATCCGAAACTTCAATGAGACATTCCCAAATAATGTAATAAGCAAATAAGAGGTCCTTAGAATGGTTCAGGGTTTTTTCATCATTTTCATGCTGAAAATAGATTAGACTTGATATATTAGTCATGACATTTACACTCAGTTTTCAGCTGATCAGTGACAAGGGTCCAATGGTATAGTTTTTCCCTCAACCACATATTAATGGTGCTCCACCATCGAAATTTGGGAAGCTACCACAGCTTATAATGTACCTCTCCAAGTGTGCGCTTTTTTAACTTTACCAAGAAAGTGTGTGTATGGGTGTGTGTGTGTGTGTGTGAATAGGTCAAGGCCTAAGCCATTTTAATTTCGGTTATTCAACTTTTCCCTGGGGCAGTTATTAACATCAATTGATTTTTAAACAGTTCTTTTAGCCATAATTTCATTATGACAGATATTAAATGGATATAGGCCTATTCATGTATGTAGGCATAAAGGGATCTCGAACTTAGGCCTATATGCTTAAGTTTTCTCTCTCGTCTCTTTGCCGCAGGCTAATGGACATCAGTCGATATCCCCAGCGGTCTCAACCAATGACTTTCACCAAGTCTAATGTACGTGTCAGTTATATGACTCGTTCCTGCTCCCCCAGGCAATGCCAGTCAAATATTATGCATTGACATATGAAACAGTGACTCACAATCATATGTGTGTCATATTATTTCAGACCCATTTACTTTGTACAGGGGCGAGTGATTGGGGGTAAGTTATTTGAAAAGAAATGTCAGTCACCTAAATGACCGAGTGTTGGTCACCCACCTTGATGCAATGACTCACCTTGTCCGGGTGAGTCACACCGGGTGAGTCACACAATTTACAAGTGCATAAGTAAGGAGCCCAACTGTGCATTAAGATGCTTGTCCATGAACTTTTTAATTACTGCATAAAAAACCCAATCATTCAATAGAAAACATAAATGGAAACATTCCCCTCATTTTACCCCATAAAACAAAATCTGAACTCACAGTAATTAACAGTTAGGCCTAGGCCTAACGTTCTACACTATGTTTCATAAACACGTAGTTCCTTACCCCTTGGACCAGAACCTGTAATTTGACAGCCAGCATAACAAATTTACAGAATTTTAAAATTGGGAAGAAATTCCCCCTCCCCCCACACTTACCCCCTCCCTCCGCCTCCACCCCCTCCCTCCGCTCTTACTCCTCTCTCCGCTATTACCCCCGCCCTCACCCTCGGCTCCCCCGCCCCCACCCTCAGTCCTCACCCCGCCCTCACCCCTTTCACTCCCCCCGCCCTCACCCCTTCACTCCCCCCTTTATTAATTAGGGAAGGCAGTATTAGGCCTGGCACTCACTCCACAACATTGAAATAATCCACTTTTTACATTTGATTAACTTTCATTTTGCTTAACCTTATACCTTTAAATCCATTTACAATTTCATTATGAAAACTCTTCTAGATTGTATTGTCAAAAAGCGGAAACCTTTAACTTCTTAAGTGTAACATCTAATTAAGTCATATGACAGTGAATAGTGGGCGTGGCCACAATATACGGTAGATGTGGGAAATATTAATTCCAGAGATGTCCCACTTATTTTAAAGTCATCTCCAGAATCTCATGCAACTTTTTCAAGAAACGGATAACTGCATGCGCAGTGCAAACTGTTGTTTTGGTCGCAGGCTAGGTACGGTATATACGGTACGCGCTAGTGCGCATGGCTAAAGTCAGGCTAGGTACGGTATATACGGTACGCGCTAGTGCGCATGGCTAAAGTCAGGCTAGGTACGGTATATACGGTACGCGCTAGTGTGCATGGCTAAAGTCACCCGATTTGAATCGTACTGTAAATAATGATACAATTATGGTCAGTAACTACTGATGTACGGTAATACATATTACCGCTATGGTCAGTAACAAACTGACACATATTATAATACGGAAATACATATAAAAATACGGTAGCACATAACTAATTAGGTACTACTACGCTGGCCCAAAATGAGAACGCATGAGAAAGGACTTATATAAAATATTTTGGGATCTCCCATTTCAGGGGACAAGATGTTTAGAAGTTGAAACTTTTAGGGATGGTAGAGAAGGGGTAGGTCTTGACTATGCATTTCCAATCTTGACGATATCTGCTTCAGAAAAAAGTTTCATGGAGAGCTATTTTTCATGGACAGATGGTCCCATTCCAAAATTTGTGTCATTCGGTGAGGGTGCACAACACCTATTCACTTCAGCGTCAAAAAGAGCCAAAATCTCAGGTGAGCCCTATTTAAAAGACATTAGATGGTTCATTTTAGAAAACATCACGAAAGTTCCCGTTAATTCTTATTTCTGTTCTTCTACTTAAAATACCCCGAACTTAAAAGGTTTTATCATAAGTTTCAATGCGGCAAATAATTACTTCCGTGTTACCCTGGGCTTAGTTACAAGTTACTTGCACTACAGTCGATCGAGGTTTTCATGTATACGCCTATTTTAGGTAAACAAATATTTCATTTAGCAGAACTGGGGGCTGATAGAAATTGTATAGGGCATGTACCCTCTTCCCACAATGCAACTCAACCCAACAACTTCCTTTGCGACTGTTTTTGTTGTTGTTTTTTTCAACAGACTTTCCTGTTGTGATCTTTTTCAGATAATTAAGCGAAAAGTTGAGTAAATATTCGAAACGTTGAGTAAAGTATTTGAACAGTTGAGTGCAAATTTTGGGAAACTGAGGGAATGCTTG
>JAIGNY010000120.1:187500-255000 GCA_020152595.1 Chiridota heheva
GTTGTGGATTTGAAGAATGATTTTCACTGCATTGCTTGTCGGAGAAAGTTTAGGTACCCTTTTTTTTTATAACACGAACCCCCTAACAGGCTTCCTCGGGGGTCCCGTACCCCCACTCTGACGCCGACACTGGCTCTTTGTTTAATAACATTCACAATAAGTATTTGTCAACTTCTATAATATTGATGCAATTTAATACATCATTTTTTCAAAAATAGCTTTACCCATCGTATTCATTTGTTTCACATTCGAGTTCCGTTGTAGAAGGAAAAAAAATAACAGCCATATTTCAGGAACTTTACAGAAATATGTGAACAGCTTCGGAAAATGAAACCATAATATTGGAAGACGTCATAGACAGACACTCTTAAACGAAACAGAAAGTATTCGTTTTTTCGTTCGCACGTGTTACCTTAGCATTTGCATAACATCTGGCCAGAAAACTATCTTTAACATTCTTATTATAAAATAAGACTGATATTCTTAGTTAATTTTTTCCCCGTTTCTAAATTTAGATCGTTTTCAATGGGGATTTTTTTCCGAATACCTTATTTGTCTTTCATTGATGAAATACAATAGGTATATATAGCGGGGAATTCTTAGCAGAAGTTACTTTGTAAGTTGACACCCGTCTGTAAGAAGACAAATTATCCTTATAGTGCATCTTATACAGTTAAAGATGGCGAAGTTTGAGATTCTACTATTTCTCTGCCTATTTCATATACACACCATCGTTTCACAGGAAGATAGGCCACAGATAGGTAAGTTTTCTTAAGAAAGAAACTCATTGATTGATAAGAATAACTGCATTTATCGAGTCATTTGACAGTTTATACACCTATTAAGCACAGAAAAGTCCCTATTACTTTTTTCAAACTTTCCTACCGTAAAATTCCTTTCATTACTTTTGACAGTTAATCTTTTATGATTTTCCTTTTTGGTGCTTGTGCTGCGTATACAGAGGAATGTTATGCTGAGCTTTCAAATAATACTCTTACCACAAAATACCCTTCCGGTCAGTTGTACGTGTCCTTAGGTGAAATATTATTTGACCTGATAGTAATAATAGTTGAACTTAAAGCTACAATGCGCTCGATTTTGTGATAAAGAGGTAATTTGTTTCCAACTGTTTATTTTCCTGTTTTCAGCAACAAAAATAATATTACCCAGCTGGCTAGGTGCTCCCTCCGATTGGATATTTTACATACCTTTTTCGCATAATACAAATCACACAAGAAAATTTATCACAACATGCAATTTGTTAACAATGTGAAAAATGAGGATAAAAAACTTTTCATGAACATCTCATATTCATTATTCTTAATAAGATAAGCACTGACAAAATGAGGGACTTATTCTATTGCAAAAATAAAACATGAACAAAGATACAAAATAAAACATGGACAAAGATACAAAATAAAACATAGACAAAGATACAAAATAAAATATAAACAAAGATATAAAATAAAATATAAACAAGAATTAAAGCCAGGCCTCTAGTGATGGAAATTTTTTGATCACATTTACAATTGTTCAAGCTGATCATTTTTCTCAGAAATAATAGTTTTTGAGGTAAGCTTCATTTTATCAAAGAATTATTGGCATTGGGTATCTTACTGCTTTTACGACACTGTTATATGAAATATCTTGCATGATAATCCGGTACTGGCTTAGGTATTGTTTTGGTGTATATTACTGCTAAACTTACTCATTGCAGTATAGCTTCTGGCGGCGTGACTGAGGGGTGGAGGAATTGTACAAATTTTGATGCCATATTTATAATACAAGTTTTGATTTAACCCTTCTGAAACTTTAACAAGCGGCATATCTGATTGGTATGCCTATAAGGGAAAATAGGATTGTACATTCTTTGAGCTAAGACATTTTGCAACTGGTCAAACCTATTTCGTATTTTTTTCTCAACTACATCTTACTACGCTTTCCTTGCCTTAGTAATAATGATACACGAAGTGTAGTTATTATTTAGAGTGATATACGATGCAAACACACTTAAAGCGCTTTGTAATATAACCTTTATTGCGGCAGTTAACACACAAGGCACAAACAAGAAAATATATACCATTATAACATAATATTTGATCACTTGTTGTGTTTGATCACATAGATAACATAACATCAGTGAATGAAGCACGGTTTTGATAACTTCAAAAAACATTCGGTGACGGTTTTGATCAAACTTGTTTTTCTATATATTTTTTTATATTATACAAAGTTTATAACAGTTAGATAAATTGTATTAATCATTCAATTAAAACACTGCAGTAAGGAAAAATAATTATATTCGAAATGGAAATTATTTGATGTGGAGCAAAACATCTTCATTGGTGTCATAGCATTTCTGTGATTGGACAACACACATTAAGCTACGCTATGACAAGAGAAATTTGCTAGTTACAAAATACAGCAAAAATAATATTGTTCCAGAGGTTTCAACATATTAAACGAATGTATATCAACATATGACACAGTTAATGAGATTTATTTTTATATAAATCAAAGCTTTAAAAAACTGATGGACAGGTAGAAAGACCTTCAGCTTAATTGGAAGAAAATATTTTATAAACCATGAAAATAGCAAAAAAGTTTCGTCAAAATCGATTAAAAAGTGACCATTTTACAATATTCTCATTTTCAAGCCTTATTGTATTTTGCAAATGTTATTTAAATTTTGTGAAAGCATATAAAGGAAACGTACGAATTTCGTAATCTATTTCCTAGTTTTTTTTTTTTTTTTTTTTTTCAATCCTTCATCAACGTTACTGGATGGGAGTAGTTTAATATTATCCAATGGGCTTGAAATCTCTATCATACGCTTTATTATTTTCAGGGACTGAAATTTACAACAAAGATTGGAGATGTCTTCTAATCCATACATCACAATTTTTCATTTAATAAATATGTTTCAAACTTTAACCAGCCATAGCACGATAACTACAAGAGCTTTGGACATAAATTAAAGAATATTCTACCTGTATGCTTATTACTTGTAATGAAACAAGCTGAATGCCGTCAAAACATCCTCTATAATGTTTTCATACCATATTTATCAAACTATCATATGCTAAAGTCTACTAAACATCTTTGTATTTGGATTTATGTAACTAGGAAATGGTTTAATGCTTCCACTTTCAGCTTGAAATTATGGGAAATTGACAAAAGTTGGTTAATTAGAGATGAATGTTGAAGCGGAGTGTTTATTTTCGTATTTAATGCACGTGCTAAAGGAGTTTATGTAGAATAACCCGACTTTAGGAGGGTCATTCGCGAGTGAAAAATTCTTTAAACCGTGCATTAAATATACGTATATAAACACGATGCCAAACTGCCAAAAAAAGCAACTTTTTATACAATTTCCGTGTTAGATTGTTTAAAATGCATCAGAAACAACAAAAAAGCAAGAAAAGTGTACATATTTTCGACTAAGCCATATACTGAACGTCGGACATTACGTGAATTTAATGCACGGGTCATGACAATGCAAATACTCTGTATGCTGTCATTCCCCGAATAACAAACAATCTCTACTTTGTTATTAAATCATTATGTCTTCAGAATCGTAGTTTGGTTCCCAGTAAGCTTTATTTGACGTTAGTTAAATTTCAGGAAACGATCAAATATATATATATATATATATATATATATATATATATATATATATATATATATATATATATATATATATATATATATATATATATATATATATATATACATATATATATATATATATATATATATATATATATATATATATATATATATATATATATATATATATATATATATATATATATAAATATATATAAATATATATATATATATATATATATATATATATTATTATTATTATTATTATTCACAACTTCTACAGCGCCAAATCCAAAAAGGCTCTTGGCGCTTTACAAAAGACAAAACATGAAAGACACATTAAAAGCTTAAATACAGTCAAACGATACTAGGGCCTTAACAATATAAAAACCTTAATAACCGATACAAGGGCCTAAACAGTATAAAAAGGTATATACAAACTATAAAAAGCAGTAAAAAGCGAGGTAGAAAGGTATAAAACTGGTAATGTACAAAAAGTAGAACTTACAAGTAAAAACAATCAAAAGTACTGAAAATAGCTATGAGTCAAAAGCAGCCACAAACAAGTGAGTTTGAGGAATTTCTTGAAAGTTTTGACATCAGGGGCACATTTTATGAAAACGGGCAAATTGTTCCAGAGAGTAGCAGCAGAGTGACTAAAAATTCTATCTGAGTAACGGGCAGTGTTGGTTTTGGGAACAACAAGTAAATATTTATTTTGTGATCTAAGATTACGAGGTGGATTATAAAGGGGTAAGTTCATCAGCCAGGTAGGCAGGGGCGAGACCATTTAGAGATTTATAAGCAAAGAGCAGTATTTTGAAAGTAGGTCTGTAACATACAGGAAGCCAGTGGAGTTGTCTAAGAATGGGTGTAATGTGGTCATGCGGGGAGTTCTAGTAATTAAACGGGCTGCACAATTTTGAACCGTTGGAGTTTCTGTAATGTGGTAATATTTACACCATACAAAAGAGAATTACAATAATCTAATCTAGAAGTTATAAAAGCATGAACTAAAATACGGCAAGCATCATCAGTTATAAAATTTCTTATCTTACCAATAGAACGTATATGAAAATAGCATGTCTTGATCACTGATTGCACGTGCTGGTGCATTGTTAAATTGTTATCCAAAAGTACACCCAGATTCCTAACTGAAGACACTGGATGCAAAGAACAATTACCAAGTTGAATGTCAAAATTGTTAGAACAGGTGGAGAATAGATGGATTTAGAAGAGAAAACAATCAATTCACTTTTATCATCATTAAGTTTCAATTTATTGTTTACCATCCAAATGCGCAAGTCATCAAGGCAAGCTTCTAACTTCATCTTAATACTTTCCCAATTATCAGACCTCCGAAAAGTAATATAAAGCTGGGTGTCGTCAGCATAACAATGAAAATCTATTTTATGCCGTCTCAACAATTCACCAATGGGGCGTGTGTACATGCAATAAACCACTGGACCTAAAACAGATCCTTGAGGAATCCCACACTTTAAAGGCTTCCTCAGATTTTACTTCATTTATATTAACACATTGTACCCTGTCACTCATGTATGATTTAAGCCAATCCAAAGAGTTGGCTGTGATGCCAAAAGAATATTGAAGTCGACGAAAAGAATCTGGTGATCGATTACATCAAAAGCTGCCGACATATCTAGCATTATTAGTACACACTGTGATTTTCCATCCAAAGCCTGAGCAATATCATTGTGAACTTTAAGTAGCGCACTTTTTCAGTTGAGTGTAACTTGCGATAGGCAGATTGGAGCGCATCGTGAAGATGATTCGTGTCCAAATGCTTATGAAGGCGACTGGCAACGACTTTTTCTAATATCTTTGAAATGAATGGTAAATTAGAGACCGGGCGATAATTCATCATGTCATTCTTCTCTGAGCCAGATTTTTCAGAATAGGAGTAACATTTGACCGCTTGAAAATGCTTGAACAATTCCTTCCTCCAAAGAACGATTAACGATAGATGTTATGATAGTGAGGAGGGGTTAAGGCTTTTTCTTCAGTAACCACGTGGGTATGGGATCAAGACTACATGATTTGCTTGGGGACTCGGTGATGATGCTTTATCTCATCAACACAAGTAGGAGTAAATGCCGTCAGGGGGCAGTTTTTGAATTCCACATCACCCACAAAAGCATCCACATTGACTGTTTCGGAATCGAATGCTTCGCGAATGTTATTCACTTTACGTAAAAAGAAATCTCCGAAATCCTCAACCAAAGTGTTAAGCGATGTGTAACTTGGTAGGACTTTGTCGTCACTTTGACCTATGAGGTGTCTGGTTAGTTTGAAAAGCTGATATATATATATATATCCTCACCTAGTTTCTTCATGCCTCCTGGCCCATAAGGCTGCAGTGCAATCTCTCCACTGGACTCTGTTATTTGTCTGGCTTATATCCACGAGCTCCATCCCATCACATTCCTCTCCTTCTCGACTGTCCTTCTCCAGGTCGCTCTAGTACGACCAACTTCCCTTCGCCCCTCTGGTTTCCACGTCATAGCTGTCACACAGTGCTTAATAGTGCTCATGCGCAACACATGATCAATCCACCTACACCTTCTTTTTACTTCAGTGCTGATTTTGTCAGCACTGAAGTAAGTGCTTCAGTGCACTGTATATATATATATATATATATATATATATATATATATATATATATATATATATATATATATATATATATATATATATATATATATATATATATATATATATATATATATATATATATATATATATATATATATATATATATATAATATATATATATATATAATATATATACATTTAAATATATTAATATTTATAAATATATATATATATATATATGTATAAATATATATATATATATATATATATATATATATATATATATATATATATATATACATTTATATATATATATATATATATATATATATATATATATATATATATATATATATATATATATATATATATATATATATATATATATATATATATATATATATATATATATATATATATATATATATATATATATATATATATATATATATATATATATATATATATATATATGTATATATATATATATATATATATATATATATATATGTATATATGTATATGTGTATATGTTTCTGTGTGTGTGTGTGCCCGGACGGTGGGTCCGAAGGAGTGCACGTGTTGTGAGCCTGCGATGGAAGCACTCCGCTCCGGCGGTATTTGTAGCTTTCTGAGCCGACATGGCTGCATGGGGGCAAGTTGTGGATTTGAAGAATGATTTTCACTGCATTGCTTGTCGGAGAAAGTTTAGGTACCCTTTTTTTTTTAACACGAACCCCCTAACAGGCTTCCTCGGGGGTCCCGTACCCCCACTCTGACGCCGACACTGGCTCTTTGTTTAATAACATTCACAATAAGTATTTGTCAACTTCTATAATATTGATGCAATTTAATACATCATTTTTTCAAAAATAGCTTTACCCATCGTATTCATTTGTTTCACATTCGAGTTCCGTTGTAGAAGGAAAAAATAACAGCCATATTTCAGGAACTTTACAGAAATATGTGAACAGCTTCGGAAAATGAAACCATAATATTGGATGACGTCATAGACAGACACTCTTAAACGAAACAGAAAGTATTCGTTTTTTCGTTCGCACGTGTTATCTTTGCATTTGCATAACATCTGGCCAGAAAACTATCTTTAACATTCTTATTATAAAATAAGACTGATATTCTTAGTTAATTTTTTCCCCGTTTCTAAATTTAGATCGTTTTCAATGGGGATTTTTTTCCGAATACCTTATTTGTCTTTCATTGATGAAATACAATAGGTATATATAGCGGGGAATTCTTAGCAGAAGTTAGTTTGTAAGTTGACACCCGTCTGTAAGAAGACAAATTATCCTTATAGTGCATCTTATACAGTTACAGATGGCGAAGTTTGAGATTCTGCTATTTCTCTGCCTATTTCATATACACACCATCGTTTCACAGGAAGATGGGCCACAGATAGGTAAGTTTTCTTAAGAAAGAAACTCATTGATTGATAAGAATAACTGCATTTATCGAGTCATTTGACAGTTTATACACCTATTAAGCACAGAAAAGTCCCTATTACTTTTTTCAAACTTTCCTACCGTAAAATTCCTTTCATTACTTTTGACAGTTAATCTTTTATGATTTTCCTTTTTGGTGCTTGTGCTGCGTATACAGAGGAATGTTATGCTGAGCTTTCAAATAATACTCTTACCACAAAATACCCTTCCGGTCAGTTGTACGTGTCCTTAGGTGAAATATTATTTGACCTGATAGTAATAATAGTTGAACTTAAAGCTACAATGCGCTCGATTTTGTGATAAAGAGGTAATTTGTTTCCAACTGTTTATTTTCCTGTTTTCAGCAACAAAATAATATTACCCAGCTGGCTAGGTGCTCCTCCGATCGGATATTTTACATACCTTTTTCGCATAATACAAATCACACAAGAAAATTTATCACAACATGCAATTTGTTAACAATGTGAAAAATGAGGATAAAAAAAAAAACTTTTCATGAACATCTCATATTCATTATTCTTAATAAGATAAGCACTGACAAAATGAGGGACTTATTCTATTGCAAAAATAAAACATGAACAAAGATACAAAATAAAACATGGACAAAGATACAAAATAAAACATAGACAAAGATACAAAATAAAATATAAACAAAGATATAAAATAAAATATAAACAAGAATTAAAGCCAGGCCTCTAGTGATGGAAATTTTTTGATCACATTTACAAATTGTTCAAGCTGATCATTTTTCTCAGAAATAATAGTTTTTGAGGTAAGCTTCATTTTATCAAAGAATTATTGGCATTGGGTATCTTACTGCTTTTACGACACTGTTATATGAAATATCTTGCATGATAATCAGATACTGGCTTAGGTATTGTTTTGGTGTATATTACTGCTAAACTTACTCATTGCAGTATAGCTTCTGGCGGCGTGACTGAGGGGTGGAGGAATTGTACAAATTTTGATGCCATATTTATAATACAAGTTTTGATTTAACCCTTCTGAAACTTTAACAAGCGGCATATCTGATTGGTATGCCTATAAGGGAAAATAGGATTGTACATTCTTTGAGCTAAGACATTTTGCAACCGGTCAAACCTATTTCGTATTTTTTTTCTCAACTACATCTTACTACGCTTTCCTTGCCTTAGTAATAATGATACACGAAGTGTAGTTATTATTTAGAGTGATATACGATGCAAACACACTTAAAGCGCTTTGTAATATAACCTTTATTGCGGCAGTTAACACACAAGGCACAAACAAGAAAATATATACCATTATAACATAATATTTGATCACTTGTTGTGTTTGATCACATAGATAACATAACATCAGTGAATGAAGCACGGTTTTGATAACTTCAAAACACATTCGGTGACGGTTTTGATCAAACTTGTTTTTCTATATATTTTTTTATATTATACAAAGTTTATAATAGTTAGATAAATTGTATTAATCATTCAATTAAAACACTGCAGTAAGGAAAAATAGTTATATTCGAAATGGAAGTTATTTGATGTGGAGCAAAACATCTTCATTGGTGTCATAGCATTTCTGTGATTGGACAACACACATTAAGCTACGCTATGACAAGAGAAATTTGCTAGTTACAAAACACAGCAAAAAAAAATATTGTTCCAGAGGTTTCAACATATTAAACGAATGTATATCAACATATGACAGTTAATGAGATTTATTTTATATAAATCAAAGCTTTAAAACTGATGGACAGGTAGAAAGACCTTCAGCTTAATTGGAAGAAAATATTTTATAAACCATGAAAATAGCAAAAAGTTTCGTCAAAATCGATTAAAAAGTGACCATCTTACAATATTTTCATTTTCAAGCCTTATTGTATTTTGCAAATGTTATTTAAATTTTGTGAAAGCATATAAAGGAAACGTACGAATTTCGTAATCTATTTCCTAGTTTTTTTTTTTTTTTCAATCCTTCATCAACGTTACTGGATGGGAGTAGTTTTAATATTATCCAATGGGCTTGAAATCTCTATCATACGCTTTATTATTTTCAGGGACTGAAATTTTACAACAAAGATTGAGATGTCTTCTAATCCATACATCACAATTTTTCATTTAATAAATATGTTTCAAACTTTAACCAGCCATAGCACGATAACTACAAGAGCTTTGGACATAAATTAAAGAATATTCTACCTGTATGCTTATTACTTGTAATGAAACAAGCTGAATGCCGTCAAAACATCCTCTATAATGTTTTCATACCATATTTATCAAACTATCATATGCTAAAGTCTACTAAACATCTTTGTATTTGGATTTATGTAACTAGGAAATGGTTTATTCCTATCCGGCCTATGTTGCTTCCACTTTCAGCCTAAAATTATGGGAAATTGACAAGTGTTGGTTAATTAGAGATTAATGTTGAAGCGGAGTGTTTATTTGCGTATTTAATGCACGTGCTAAAGGAGTTTGTGTAGAATAACCCGACTTTAGGAGGGTCATTCGCGAGTGAAAAATTCTTTAAACCGTGCATTAAATATACGTAAATAAACCCGATGCCAAACTGCAAAAAAATAACTTTTTATACAATTTCCGTGTTAGATTGTTTAAAATGCATCAGAAACAACAAAAAAACAAGAACAGTTTACATATTTTGGACTAAGCCATATACTGAACGTCGTGCATTACGTGAATTGAATGCACTGGTCATGACAATGCGAATACTCTGTATGCTGTCATTCCCCGAATAACAAATAATCTCTACTTTGTTATTAAATCATTATGTCTTCAGAATCGTAGTTTGGCTCCCAGTAAGCTTTATTTGACGTTGGTTAAATTTCAGAAACGATCATATTATATATATATATATATATATATATATATATATATATATATATATATATATATATATATATATATATATATATATATATATATATATATATATATATATATATATATATATATATATATATATATATATATATATATATATATATATATATATTATATATATATATATATATATATATATATATATATATATATATATATATATATATATATATATATATATATATATATATATATATATATATATATATATATATATATATATATATATATATATATATATATATATATATATATATATATATATATATATATATATATATATATATATATATCCTCACCTAGTTTCTTCAGGCCTCCTGGCCCATAAGGCTGCAGTGCAATCTCTTCACTGTTATTTGTCTGGCTTCTGTCCACGAGCTCCATCCCGTCACATTCTTCTCCTTCTCGACTGTCCTTCTCCAGGTCGTTCTAGTACGACCAACTTTCCTTCTCCCCTCTGGTTTTCACGTCATAGCTGTCACACAGTGCTTAATAGTGCCCCTCCGCAACACATGACCAATCCACCTACACCTTCTTTTTACTTCAGCGCTAATTTTTGTCATTTTTCGTGATTCTCAGTATTTCATCGTTAGATATTACATATGGCCATCTGATCTTCAAAATTTTCCTGTAATATTTAAACATAAATGTATCCAGCTTTTTATTATCTGCTACATTTACTCTCCATATGTCACAGCCATACAAGAGTACAGACTTAACAAGAGAGTCTAACAGTCGTATTTATATATAAATATATTGAGAATGTGCTTGAGTTCCATATCTTATTTAACTTCATAAATGCTACTCTTGCTTTAGAGATTCTGTTTTGGATATCTTCCTTGCCACAACCTTGTAAGCTTACTGTTGCACCAAGGTATCTAAACTTGTTTACTTCATTTAGTTGTTGGTTATCGATATAAAGTTTGTTTGCACATTTGTTGTTAAATTTCATGAGCTCTGTCTTATCCTTATTAATTCTTAGCCCAGTTTGTGCAGCATACTAATTGAGCCTGGTCACTTTGGTTTGCATGTGTTGATATGTAGATGAAAGTAGATAAATATCATCAGCAAAATCTAAGCCCTCCAGGATTGACATGAACTTCCATCTAATTCCATTCCCGTTATTATCAGTCGTTTTCCTCATCACCCAGTCTACCACCATCAGAAAAAGGAATCCTGACATTACATCAGCTTGCTTTATACCGCTTTTGACTTGAAACCATTTAGATTGCACATCTATAACTGCACATTCACTGTCTTCATAAAACGCTTTAATCAAACATATTATCTTTTGTGGAATACCATAGGCTGCCATTCTTTTTCCAGAGGCTTTCTCTGTGCACTGAGTCAAACGCCTTCTCGAAGTCAACAAAGGCGATTAATATGGTTGACTGCCATTTAACCACCATCTTCTAGAATGTTGCGCAGGATGAACATTTGCTCGGCGGTACAAATTCTTCTAAATCCAGGCTGTTCATCTCTTATCTTACTGTCAAGACCGTTTCTAATTCTGTCGGTTAAAACGCTTCCAAATATTTTGCTCGGTATAGATGTTAAGGTTATTCCGCGCCAGTTATTGCATACCGTAATATTGCCTTTCTTAGGTACTTTTTGTTATCAGTCATTATTTCCATGATTTTGGTATAATTTTTTTCCCCATACAATTCTGAACAGCTCTTCAAGCCATAATACTGATGTGCATATATCAGCTTTTAATAACTCGGCAGTTATATCAAACTTGCCTGCAGCTATATATATATATATATATATATATATATATATATATATATATATATATATATATATATATATATATATATATATATATATATATATATATATATATATATATATATATATATATATATATATATATATATATATATATATATATATATATATATATATATATATATATATATATATATATATATATATATATATATATATATATATATATATATATATATATATATATATATATATATATATATATATATATATATATATATATATATATATATATGTATATATATATATATATATATATATATATATATATATATATATATATATATATATATATATATATATATATATATACATATATATATATATATATATACATATATACATAAATGTATATATATATATATATATATATATATATATATATATATATATATATATATATATATATATATATATATATGTATATATATATATACATATATATATATATATATATATATATATATATATATATATATATATATATATCTATGTATATATATATATATATATATATATATATATATATATATATATATATATAAATATATATATATATATATGTATATATATATATTTACATATATACATATATATATATATATATATATATATATATATATATATATATATATATATATATATATATATATATATATATATATAAATATTTATATATATATATATATATATATATATATATATTTATACAAATATATATATATATATATATATATATATATATATATATATATATATATATATATTTATATTAAATCATGAAATACATTTTAAGAATGTTATTTTGAGAATATTATCAGAAGAAAATTTCAAAAATATTATCATAAGAAATTATCACAAAATTTAGATAGCTAGTGATTGTTGCAATGAATTATGTCTTGATAAACTTTATTTCAATTCTTCAAGGTCTGTCAAAATGGCAGCCCTTTAAAGAATTTCAAACATGCATACAAAGATCTAAAGAATTACATAGGGCGTGAAATTGTCTTTGTCAAAATTACCATTTGAATTACCTCTGTTCTCTGCATTCCCTTTGTTTACAAGAAAGTATTCTCTCTAATCAGAAAGGATGAACTAGCATTTTGATGGAGCTGGCGGATCCTATTTTTAGTGGGATTGGAATATGTAGTTACAAAGTGATAATGTCTGCTTAATGAGGTAGACTAATACCAGAAAATTAATTTCTAAAATAGGAAAAATGTTTTTTCTTTCTCTCCCTAATTTCAGAGTGCTCGTTCCCCCAAGAAAACGTGTTTTATACAAATCAAATAATCAAAGTCCACTGCACCGTGTGGTTCGACCACATCCCGGACGATATTCAAGATGGCAGTCTACTCGTTTCAATAGAAAACAAGAACCGACACTTTAGAGAACCTGATAAAACATGTGTGTTAAGCTTCAGTGGAACGTGCACGATTGACATTGATATTACGCCAACGTCACACGGGAATGTGTCATACAACGTAGGACTTCCTCAATTCCCAGGGATTCCCGGTTACGATTGGACAATCAAGGTTTTGCCGTCACCCCAACCAGACACGGTCCTTGGTAAGTATAGTAAATAACCCCTGTCAGAGTCGTAGGAAGGAAGTTGGGAAGGGAGGGAAGGAAGGGAAGAGAAGGGAGGGATGGGAGGGAAGAGGTAAGTTCTCGATGGTACAAAGATGTTGAATGTAAAATGTTTTTAGTTTGAAATATTTACGCACCTTAATATGAACTTTTTTGGACACTTTTTTAAAGATAAATTTGCCCACAGTTTTTACCATTAAATCTAGATCCTGCCTGTTCCCCACATCACTTAAAACTTTTGTTACAACATTGGTTATCTAGTACTTCAGTCCGTAGTTACTATGTAAGAAGAAAGGATACTAAAATCGACAAGGTTTAAATTATAGATATACTGTCACTAGTCAAGCAGCGGCATTAATGCATACCACTACCTGTCTTTGCAAAATCCTTTTTTTGCGTAATAGACAGACAAAAAGCTAGGTCAAGTGAAAATTAAATCCCCAAAATTTAATCCAAAGCTCATACAATCTATAAACAGTCTGAAAGAATATTTAAGCATTTAAATATTTCCAACTCTTTAAGCTCGTCATAAATATTGACAAATGGATTAATGTATAATGTTTGGCATCAATTGGCTATCAAACTGTAAAAAGTAAGTGGCATATTGATTATAATTAATTTGAAATATGTGTCGGAGAAATGATAACATTAAATTGTCAGAAAAGAAAAAGAAAAATTGCTGCTACCCTGGTCGTACTTTTAAAGGAATATGCCCGAGAATGTATTTTGTTACATATGAAACAGAATAATTCCATAAAAGTGTGGGGACATCCTACACCATTTTGGGTTTATTACCAATGTGTTTAGAAATGACTTGGCAGTGTACATGCAATATGACTCCATACAAGACATGTTTTATGTATTTGCATATCTATTTTATGTTTATTTACCTTTTTTTTAAACAGATCGCGAAGTTATACCAACCCAAGCTGTAGGTAAGTGTGCAAATGTTGATTGTTGTAGAATGCATTAGATTACGTAACAACATTCATGAAATGTATACGGACAGAAAGAAACCCCTTTGTATAAATTGATACAATTACCCTTCATAAACACTCACCACGAACACTTTCTTACAAAATCAATCCCAAAATATTTAGGTCTCCAAATGTATGCTTATTACGTATTTGTTTATTCGTGACGCAAGGATTGGACAGTACACCACTAACGTTATGTGAAAGTTACAATGTACCATACAGTAATACTTACAGCCTAACGTAGCAAGTGGAGTTCAAGAATCATAAAGAAATAACGGTTTGGAACTTGAGTCGATATTTCCTCTTTATCCACAATAAAATGTCCTAAAATAATTAGCATATAGCTAATTAAGTGATATTCCGATGTATGATGGAATGAAACTGGTGTTTTGAAGTAGCCTAAGTCAATGTAACACTGACACTGTGGAAGTCATGCATTGTAGGCATCTCTATGTACTTATTTTTACGTCACATGCCTTCTTTTATAGTGGAAGTCCAGCCGTTTCTTGGGGCTGAATTTTTCACAATTTCGCAGAAACAAGTGGAAATTTTTGATAGATATGTGATAATAAAATGTTCAGAATATCAAACGGAACATATTTATGGCAAAATTTCTACCTGTCCATATACCTTTAAATGTGCCTTTTCCCTAAGAAAACTTAAAGCGCTTATAATATACAAAGAACAGAAAACATGGTGTAAACATTTTATATAGAGCAATTAACAACATAACAGTTTCATGGATAAATGAGTAACCAAATTGACAGATAAAACACAAATGAAACAAAAATATGTTTTTTTTCTTCACATTTCCCAAAATAACACTGCTTAAAACATCATCTTAACCTGTTATACTATTTTTCTAAAATTGTTTTGAAATTACATCAGACGAAACACATTAATATGATGTGATTGTAAAAGTGTTGTATTGCTTGATTGATAACTAGAACCTTACTAACCTGAAATTCGTTGCAAAACCATTTTAGTCATTTCAAGTTTGTTACAATTGTTGTAATTACAAAAACACCAGAAGGAAAATGAAATACTATGTGGCTAAAAGATTTACCGCTATCCATAACTATAGAATCAAACATTGCAGTAGTAATACTATGATGGAAATTTGAGTATTTTAATGAAAGATCGCACTTTGCAAATCCTTGCCATGAAATCAAAACAAAAAAGTTTTAGAAACACATTCATGTCTGCTGCTTTCTCACCACAGTAAAATCAATGACCCAACTTGGAGTTTTTTTTAAAAGGAGGATTTAAACTTGATTACATTAGGCTTTGATACATTCCATAACCTTCTAGAGGAGGATTTTAAAATGTCTTAAACAAGTTAGAGTCATTCAAATATCGTTCTTTCAATAATGCAAACAAGCAACTACAATGTGGTGTCATTTCTAGCTAGAAAATTCATAATAACACTGAAATTAACAAACAAAAATGTATGTAATAATCACAGATTATTTGAAAGAATGTAAATCTATATGAGGAGAACTATGCATATAAATTTTTTTAGCAATTCATGGGAAGTCTATTAAACGGCTGCTTTTCAGGTTACTGAGTGTAGATTTTCGGTGACACTCTTTTGCATCCTGAATTTCGCATTGACCGCTTGCATTGCGGATTCCAGCTACTTAGCATGAAATTGTTTGGAAGCTTTTCTTGTTGTTGTAATATTCACACGAATTGTAGATAATTTATTGATATTATTATTTTCTTTTATATCCGAAGAAGCTGTTGAAGAAAGTGAGTCCATGCCGTCAATCGGTAAGTATGCTGATTTGGTTCTTTTGATGATTAAGATTCTCTTCTTTCTTTGATCCTAAAATGAAGTAGTAACAACGTTGTACAAAACCAAAAGAGTTTGTGGATAATTTAAGTTTTCATATGATTCATGGAAAAGAAAAAAGTGATTTGAGTCAAAGATACTCTAATGTACATATGGCCCGGCCAGTTCAGTCTGTAGAGCATTAGACTTTCAATCTCAAGGTCGTTGGTTTGAGCCCTACCCTGGGCGAAGATGAAAATATCGATTTTTGCAAAGAAAAAAATGACGCTGTAAACCTTTAAAAAATTGCAGTGCATTCATTACTTAAAGTAGACAATAACGAGAAAGTTTGTGTTTGAAAATGCCGGAAAATGTTCTCTTCTTTGGTTTAAAAACGAACAAATGTTCTGCGTCCCCCAAACTTTTCACCATCGCCGCTCAATCTCTTGGATTCACTAAGAATATGACCTTCCATCACACGCACATGCCATCATATCACTTACACGGCTTGTCGTTGAGACCTTTGTCTTCGAAATTATCCTCTTCCTTCACAAGACGATTATAACATGTAATATCTCTATTATATATATATATATATATATATATATATATATATATATATATATATATATATATATATATATATATATATATATATATATATATATATATATATATACACACACATATATATATATATATACACACATATATATATATACACACATATATATATATATATACACACATATATATATATATATACACACATATATATATATATATATTTATATATATATATATATATATATATATATATATAGTTATACATGTATATATATATATATATATATATATATATATATATATATATATATATATATATATACATAGTTATATATATAGTAATATATATAGTTATATATATATATATATATATATATATAGTTATATATATAGTAATATATATAGTTATATATATAGTTTTATATATATATACATATATATATATATATATATTTCTTCGCCGTTTCCTCCTTTATACAAATGTACTCTTACGTTATGGTGTGAAATTGCCTTCATTTATCTCCATTACACTGTGTAAATAGGGGCTAATCTGCCCTTCATGGATTCCCATAGTCTTCAGCAACTAAATAATATTTCATGCACTTCTGTTTATAAACATATACCTATTTTAATACTTAAAAACTGCCATTTTTACTCAAGCCATTACCACTTGTAAAGTAGGGGTATCCGTGTGTTGTCAATTATGTTACGACTTAGTTATGTTAAATCTATCAAGCCTCGAGGGCTTGTAGAGACGGTGATTAGGCTATACCCAGTTTCCATGGTGCTAAGCAGACGTAAGAATTAACTCTTCCTGGATAGGACACCAGTCCATTGCAGATTAACTCCCCAGCCGAAACTGGAAAATCATTTCACAGCTGAGTGAACTGGAGCAAATGGGATCAATTGTCTTGCTCGATGACACCTCACAACGCCCTGGCTGAGATTCGATCCCTTTTGAATACGAGACCAACATTATAGCCACTGGGCTACTCTAATTCAATGATACGACTCAAGTCATAGAAAACAATTTGCTGTTGAGTTTGTGTCCATGCCCTTTTCGTGCACAAACGTTCCTGAGTTGTCATTTCAAAATATAAAAACTCCCATGGACTTAAAAATACAATTCTTCCAGTCTTCAATGTTAGCGCTGTCATAATAAGCCTTCAGTGTTACAAATATAATCGTTGTAGGCCTAATCTTTCATTCACAGATTGCCAATTTTCCTCTGAGAATGGATACTACGTCAATCATGCTATTTTCATCCGATGTTTCGTGAGCGTCACCTTGCAAGGGTATGACGATCTACCAAATTTCATATACGAGGGTCTTCGGATAGCCATCCAAGAAAACATCTCCAAATTTCGTTGGACCTCCGATTGGTGCATTTTCACAGTGAGGGATGACAGAACAGCTACATGTGCCGTAAACTTTACTATCAACCATACTACAAACGGAAGCAAATCATATTCCGCCATTTTTCCTGAAATTCCAACCATGTCTACGCATTTGGACAAAGTGTGGACTTTAAATGTCAATCACGTAGAACAGATCATAAGACGTAAGTTTCATCTACCAATTTATACTAATAGTGGGAGTACAATAGGTCAGTGGTTTGGGCGTCGGTCTCGTAATCAAAAGTTACTGGAATCGAATCTCAGCCTTTGTTGTTTCTTGAGCATGACACTTTATCCAATTTGTTCACCAAGCTGTGAGTACCACTTGCGGCTGGGGAGTAAACCTGCGATGGACTGTTGTTCCATCCAGGGAAGTCAAGTATTCTCATCCACTTAGCAGCATGGAAACCGGGTGTAAGCACCGGCTCTATAAGCCCCCATGCTTGAAGGAATTTAACTTAATCTACTAATTTTATATATTTTGCACTAGATACTTGTACTAGATATTTAGATTTTAGATTATATTTTATTAGAACTCTATTATCATTGTACTGGCGAAAAGTACTAAGTACTGTTGAAGGTGGATTTTAATTACAAAGTATTTCAGAAGATGTACTGAGATCTTTCCAAAATAAATACAAAAAACGATATCACATTGGGGTAAAACAATAACATTTCAATGTATTCGTGCCATATTCCTTGACCAGTGATTGGTTATTTATATCTATATATTGCGTATATTATTGATATTAGGCATAAATGACACCGATGCATGCACGTGTTTTATACGCTATACATGACCGAAAATACTATCACCTGTTTTCCTTTGTTGTATTTGACCATAGGTTGTCTGGTTGTATCAGGCGGGGATGCCGTTGTTGGCGGTAATGTAACCCTCAAATGTGAAGCACATATCGCCAAGAATCTCATCCTTGCTTTCAACCCCGTTCTGAAGTTTCGACTTTGCGACAACGAAAGATCAACAATAGTCTCAAAGGAACCAGGTAGACGTATAAGGCGTAATATCACGCATGTTACGTACGAGGCACGACTTACTTTTACATTGGATAGGCCGGCAGAGATTGAATATTCCGTCTACTTTCCTCAAGTGGAAGGCAACAAGTGCACAAGGTCCGAGAAAGTATCCCCTCAAGTTTCTCTTTCCGTAACTGCTGGAACAGAAAGCTCTATTACATTGCGTAAGTATTCGTACTGTTCCTACTATTAAGGAGTGTAGAAGGGAGACATTTCAGAGAGAGGTTTGAACCTCTGTCAGATTTCATAATTAATTTAGTGCAGCAAATGCTGAACAAACATTTTTCATTGTTAATAGTTAATACCATAACCACAATCAAATTCAAGCAAGAATGGACCTTTGTATAATTTTCAGTGATTGGGATTTAAATTTTTTTTTTTTTAACGAATTCAATGATTTCGAGCTCTCCGCCCAATCAATACATTACCAATTTAGCATAAATTAAAACTTGACTCAACTTTGCATCAGGCATAATTCAAAAAAATTAAAATGGCGGAAATGACCTGCCTATATATCATAGACCATTAAGGATTGAATCATCACTTTCCTATGCAGAATGCCCCCCCGAATGGCGATACTCCGCAGCAAAGTCATCGTGCTATCTCTGTCAATGTCAGCGAAAAACGTATTTTAACGCTAAGAGCTACTGCCGCGAGACGTTTGCTGGAGCAGACCTAGCAAGTATTCAAGACGGTGAGGAGAATGCTTTCATAGCGGAGCAATTCAATGGAATAGGAATGAAAGTCTGGATTGGTGGAATAGCGGATTCTAATGGTGAGTTTACAATTTACTCCGCCTTATTCAGCCCGGTTCGTACTCCCAATTGGAAAAATTGCTATGGTATTTCAATCAGGGGATCCTTAATGATGTTTTCCACAATGCACAGCTCACAAAACGTGCCTTACTTCATACTGTAAGAATTCGTTAAACACATGTTATCGCTCCTATATGGACCCTAACATCAGGGAAAGTAACAAAGCGCTGCACAAACGACACATTTTAAGAAAGTAGTAGATCAGTTACATACATCAGATGCCAAAATAGACCTAATTGCTATGTAACATAACAAGATGGCGCACTTTTCAAAATACAATTGATTTGTTAGTATTTGGTCAAACAAACCAAACAGGGATTCAAAGGGGAAAAAACCATTTGAGGACCCTTTTAAACATGAAATTAAAGAAACACTTTTGATGAACCTGACCATTTTCTTGCAATTCCTTCAAGGACCTAATTTGAATTCCTCAATAATCAATGAATTCCTCAATCGTTAATGAAGTCCGCAATCGTTAATGAAGTCCGCAATCGTCAATGAAGTCCGCAATTCTCAATGAAGTCCTCAATCGGCAATGAAGTCCTCAATCGTCAATAAAGTCCGCAATCGTCAATGAAGTCCTCAATCGTCAATGAAGTCCTCAATTATCAATAAAGTCCTCAATCGTCAATAAAGTCTTTAATAGTCAATGAAGTCCCTAATAGTCAATGGATTCCTCAATCGTCAATGAAGTCCTCAGTAGTCAATGAAGTCCTCAATAGTCAATAAAGTCCTCAACCGTCAATAAAGTCTTCAATAGTTTATGAAGTCTTCAATAGTCAATAAAGTCCTCAATCGTCAGTGAAGTCCTTAATCGTCAATAAAGTCTTTAATAGTCAATGAAGTCTTCAATAGTAAAAAAAGTCCTCAATTGTCAATAAAGTCCTCAATCGTCAATAAAGTCCTCAATCGTCAATGAAGTCCTCAATCGTCAATGAAGTCCTCAATAGTCAATGAAGTCCTCAATAGTCAATGAAGTCCTCAATCGTCAGTGAAGTCCTCAATCGCTAGTGGTGGTAACAAGTTTAAACCCTCAAGTTATGGAATGTCATTGCAATATGTTTTCTCTTTTCTGCAGGAGAGTGGACATGGAGTGATGGGAGGGACTTCTCTTATCAGAATTGGCGACTCATCAATCTTCTGTCGCCCACTGCAACACACACTACGCAGGCAAGGCAAGATCGGGAAAATGTTTGCACCGAATTTGACCTCAGAGGTACCAGACGTGGTCGGTGGAGGAATAAAACCTGTTGGGACAAAAAAGCATTCATCTGTGAAATGGCGGCAATAATTTAAACCCACGACATGTGCTTCCTTTACCACTTCACAGTAGATCTATGCAATATTTCATCATCCAACGTACACGTGAAAGGGTTGCATTGTAGTTTACAGTACTTGTACGTTGTTCCTTAATTTTTAAATGCACTAGAAAAGAGAAACTAAATGTACAATTGACACCCCAATAGTTACCATAGTTTCATATGGAAAAATTTTCTTTTCCATTTACATTTTTTGTTACAGTAAAAGAAGCGCAGAAGCAGGAATTATGATACATAGCGTCTTGCTAATTTAGAAAATCATGCTTCGTCAAAGTATTCAACAAATTGGCATACTGTCGAAAAGGAAAATAGAAATGTCATGAATATTGTGTTGGTTGGGAAATGCTGCATTTCAAAATGGTTTTTTATCAAAAAAATATGTAGGTTTGTTATTAGCTGTGACAAATTATTCCAACTGGTTTCTCATTTGGGACATACAAATCGGGATTATATTACCCCAACTGTTTTCTCAATTGGGACATATCAATTGGGACCATGTATTATCCCAACTGTTTTCTCATTTGGGACGCATAATATAAATCGATACCACTTCAATCCGTATGTGATTATTATAATTCAGCTTAAACATTAAATGTTTCACATGCTAATTTCGCAAATGGAATTTCTCGATTGCTAATCCTCCAAGATATAAACAAAACTCAGATAAGATAAAATTCTATAAAGTAGGTAATTTTATTAAGATAAATAAATAATATATGTTAATTTCTAATAACATTACGTATAGCATATACAAAATTGGATTTCCAATGAAGACGTGTAGGATGTGTAAGTAAGTCATATATGTAAATTGGTAATAAGAGTACGTTTAGGTAGCAGTAGTCAATTTTACACATGGGTTGTGAAGAAAGTCAATATGCTGCACTTAGCAAAACGATTAACTGGCGACAAAGATGATGAATATTCATCCAATGACGAGGAGTACGAGGAATATTCACAGTCGTTTTTATATGAGTAATATTTATCCCATGGCGATGATTTTGAAGGAAAAAATATTCATCCACTGGCAATGAATATAATAAATATTCATATATGGTAATGAATATGTTGAATATTCATTCAATGGCGTTGAAGATGCAAGTATTCTTCCTCTTGCCATGAAGATGATGAATATTCATCCAATGACGATGAAGATGATGAGTTTTCATCTACTGATGATGGGGAAGATGAATATTCATCCAATAGTGATGAAGAGGATGAATAGTCATCCAAGGCCGATGAAGATGATCAGTATTCTTCTTATTGTCATGAAGATTGTGAATAGGTCTATTTATCCTTTAGTGATAAAGAATATTTTAAACAAAATGTTTGCCTTTGGAATCGCTACTCCGAACATGAGTTATGATTAGTGTTTCTGAATACAAATTTTTTATCAATAAATCAAATTAGGTTTTGTATTAGTCCATGACTGTGAAAATCTATATTTTCTTAAAGAATTTGTACATGTTTCCACCGCTCGCATAGAGAACTAAGGTATATTTTTGCAATGCAATTACAAAAATGTGTATTTCCTATCCTCTGATAAAAATGAAAAATTATACAAATGTGAACGATAGTGACATATTATTGTGTAATATTCATATCGTAAAAATCAAATGCCATTTACCTATATAGGATATTTATAAAAGAAAATAAATAAATTTTGAATTGAAATGCAATGCATTTCAAATATAAGTATCTACATTAAATGTATGTTTCATACCGTACTTAAATTTTTCTAAGTCCGTTGTTTCTTTTAGTACCTTTATCCTTTTGAGATTATTTATATATTGTTCGTTGTAAATCCACATGTGTGAATAAAGAGAGAAATTGAAGCTACAGATGAAATATGTTCCACTTTTTTTGTCATTCATTTTCTTTCAATAAATACTGACATAGGCATTATGTTTGTTTGTACCTTATGGAACATTTGATTAAGAATTACTCTTTTTTATTAAAATTCTAAATATTCTATTTGACGGCAAACTGTTTATGATTAATTTAAACAGTAAGAAACTTACAGATGTATGGACATGTCGAAGCAGGGCTGCAGTGGCCTATTGAAAAGTACCACGACAGGCTTAATTGCTGAAGGAACGATTGGTGACAAAGCAAAATAACAAGTAAGTAAAATAGTGCCACGGCAATCGCCGTGCTACCGTGGTGGGTGCTACGACTCTGAAACATTAGCTATAAAACCCATGAAAATGGTCAAAATATGACAATTTTACAGCGATTTGATCTCTAAGGTATCGTTATATGTGGTGTACTACACAGCGACCTTGGTATTTTAAAAGTAAATCTTTTGTTTTCAATGGTTAAACAAAACTCCCTGAAAGGCTGCAGCGAACTATTATCATGCCTCTAATTAAATTCTAGCAGTAATAGACTTTCCCATCATTTTCAGAGACTGAGATTTACGTAATTACAACCAGATTTTAAACTTTCTGCCCAGTCATTCATCACAAATTGAGCATAAATCAAGAAAATCCGCTATTGTCAAGTATGAGTTTTCGCCAATTTTTTGGAATGCCTGCTGTTTGCACGCACATTCCTTTTCTAAACTTGTATAGACCTTTTTGACACTGGCCCCAAATGACCCGGGGTTAGTTAAAATTCCCCCCCCCCCTTCCCTCTCTTCTCCATTTCCCTTCCCGGTACATGGTACTGGCGTTTTTACTCATGATATAATATAATTCAAAAAAATTCGACGCAAAACTGCAGAAGGGTATCTGGGTGGGGGCAGATCTGGACTATCTGAAAAGTAAGAAGTCATGGACCTGTTTCTTTCCTGTACAAATGGCCAACGTTACCGCTAAAAAGAGTGAAACAAAACCCGGAATTACAAAAAGTAAGACTCCATGGCGCCTTGGCCCCGCTTCCGGTGCCAATCATGGCCAGTTACACTGCAAAAGTTTCAACAGTTTCAAAAAAACCTTTATTTTGTGATTTACATTTTTAAGATTTCAGTACTTTTACAAGTCCGACCCAGACTGTTATTTATCTGTCAATTTGTAATTTTGTCCAATTTTTTGTTGTTGCTGAATAGTATTTCCGTCCCTATTTCCGTGTGATGCCTCTACATATCAAAATCAACATAGCATTGCATTGTCAAATAGGCTTATTCACTGGTTGAACTGAGTTGAACTGGCGCAATTTTTCCATGCTCCTGTGCCTCCAGGCCCCTAACCGAATGGACATTTTTTCATAATACTAATACTTATCAGGACCCTCTTGAGTAATTTGGCACGGCCCCTTAGAGCATCCCAGTCTGGCTCTGCTATTCACAGTGATGCAATACTCCACCTGGGTATCCTCAGGCTCACATAGCTTGGACCCCGGGGCAGTGATATCCCTCTCACCCTATTTTGACGTCACCTGATGAATGGGTATCATTAAAAAAAGGTGACAAGTAGGCCTACACCAAACTTAGGGTCTATAAAAGACCTTTTGCGTATGACGTCATACCGAATACGCCCTTGAACAGCGACGCTGAGAGTCAAATAGAGTATTGTGCATTATGCGAAAGTTACGTCACATGCGTTTGGCTCCGCTGGATGGCAATCGTGGGGTTTGAAGTGTTAATGCATGCTTATATGTGCATGAACCACTATTATTGACAGTGCGAAAAGCATTACGACAACTTCAGTACATAGGTCTAATTGAAATAAAAATATAACAGAAAATATAACATTTGTTGAACACAAGAAAATTACATAAATTTTATATTAGGGATGTTGGTTTTTGATATTAAATCTGACAATACGTTATTGGTCGTTACACACCGAACGCGAAGCGGCAAGCGATTTTTTAGGTAATCAGACAGGAAACAAATATTATTAGATGCTTTGCCTTTTGCATACACACGATGAAGTTTACAATTGAGGCTTTCTGATGATACTGGAAAATTTGCTAGAAATGATGTTTTGTTAAAACTGTGCAGAAATTCGCTTAAGCGGGGTGCGATTTTCTTTCGCAACGCAAATTTTGCTTTTAGTGGGCGTAGAAACGCCCAGTGACTCAATTTTCAGATATCATCTGAAAAACCATACAATAACAATCCATCTCTGAAAACAAAGGTCAAAATGCTTTTCTCCATTTTTTTTTCTGAGTTAGTTGATTGACAGATTTTTCAACCAATCACCGCACGAATTTGCCTAGCAACAAAATCTGCGTAACTAAGTGAGGCAAAATTCCTACGCGGTACTGGTGCAGTACAGCATACTAGCGACGCGCGCTCATGCAGTCAATGCAATATGCTGCACAAAACAATTTTCTGCACATACAGACTAAGTGACGACAAGATGGTGAACAAAAATTGCACTTACGGACCCTCTACGGGCTTTGTAAATCCGATCCTATTAGCCAGAACGGTTAGCAAACAGAATTTAGTTAAAACTTTAAAGACCAGAAAAAGCGCCATTAATGGATCAGCTTGTGATGGGCCACGTAAACATCTAAATATCAATGCATTGGTCATGCATGATTATGGATTCCAGGTGTGTTTGTCCCACCAGTGAGCGTAACGTCATTCGCCCTATACTACGAATAGGCCGAAGGCCGAGAGACGAAACGTCTGTACAAAAAATCGTGATGCGTTTAGGGACGCCATACTTGTTCCAGCATGGTCAACTATGCGATCGGTGGACAGTGCATGCGTAACGCGTAACGAGTTGAGTGACTGAGTGAAAGCGTACCGGCTGGACCGGGTGGAGAAATCGACAATATACGATAGAGAGTCAGTTTTTTAAATATTGCTCATTCCACTGAAAATTGCTGTTTTAACTTTTCCGTTTAGATTAAATGGCGTTGTGCAGACATGAAAACCAGCCAAGTTTCTTTTCAGGATTTTTCTTTTTAGAGGTCGGGAACCATTATCATTAAAAACAAAAGTCATAAATTACAGAATTAACGTTGAATCATGCATTTTGTCACTAACTTAAGGCCTACCACTTGCGTTGTCCCAGTTCTACGAGATAGTTTAAGATTAGATTGGCATAACTTTCAAACGTTGGCATGATTTCATCATAGAATAGGTATGTTTATGCTCAGTATGGGTACTGGCGTACGTATGAAGAATTTGAATCGATTTTTGCCAAATCTCGAACATACCGCATCGCTGTTCCTATCAAATTCCGAGGTAGGCCAAGGCTAACGTTAGACGTACTTGGAATATTTCCACCAAGGGCGGCGGGCGTAGGCCTACTAAGCCTATATTAAATGTCAATTTATACAAAAATGACAATTTGTTGGTCTAAGTGGAATAATTTAAATTAAAGAATTAATTCTTACTGTTAGGATTATTTCAAAATCCTTAAAGAAAATTCTTGAAAGGTATCCCAATTGAATTATGAAGGGAGACTGAGCAGTCATAAACATTGTTCATCTTAGCTTAGGCTACACTGACTATTAATTTTGTCCTGAAGTTGATTACAGGTAACTAGATTTACCTAAACTTTAACTGCCTAGTGCCACCCTGTCCCTGTCTAAAACTTAAATTATTTGTATGTTTTAACAAAGAATTTAAAAGTAACTTGAACAATAATTAAATAAGAAAAAGAAACATTAGCATTAAGATCCACTGCAGTTACTATACTTTCATCAGCTTTACTTCATCAGCTTTACATCATAAATCATTTGCGAAGTAATTACTGAAAGAGAGTGCATAGTTCTTAATAAATTTGCTATTAGAAATTAATTACCTCAGCATGCAATAACAAGTTATTACAATTTTTTTTTTAATTTCATCGGTATATGCAAGTTACTGTCAGGCACCCTGTAAATACAACTCACAGCAATGTTTTCTTTTTCATGGTAGAAAAATATTATTAATGCATATTTCAAAGTATAAATACATTGCTTTAAAGCTAAAACTGTTGATGGGTTGCCATTAAGCCAACTCTTAAAATAAAAATATTTTTGAGTGTTTTACAATAAACATTAAGAGCTATTTTATAGTTCTTTTCAAAAAGATGTTCAAGAACAAATATTAAAAGTATTTGACACATTGAAAGATGAGCAGCACTTAAATCAGAGAACTTTTAATTAATATTGCACATTTCATCAGGCTGACAATAGGTTAATTCAGTAAATACAATCATTTCAGTAACTTAAGTTTAACTTGTTAATAGAAAACTGAGGTAGGTTTGCAGCTATTGAAACAAATATGTTGTAAGTGAATAATTTACACTTCCTATAAAATAAAAGTTCATTTACTGGAGTTGCCAGTAGAAAATGGCAACTCCCTGATTTATGTCATTGTGATATATTCAAGATTATGAAGAAATAAGTGTAACTTTGTTTCATATGTCTCCAAATTTTACCGGTCAAGATGTCAAATGAGTGTCAACAGTGACAGGATGATTTTTGCTAACAAGCTGATAAAGGCTTTGATACTGATACTATTGTTTTTATTTTCTATATTATTAAGACATTTACCACGGCCTAGATGTTTCTCAATTAATTTTCTTTTTAAGAATTCAAAACAATTGATTCAATAAAACAACCTTAATGCAAATCACCTGTTAAGCTTAGCCTAAACATAATGCTATACATGTTTTAATTTTGATTTCATTTACAATTTACAAATATTTGTATACCTTTAAATATACCAGCCCATTATTTTTCAAAATTTCTGCATTTAAACAACCTGTAAAATCATTGTTACATATTATATGATAAGTTGTAATGTTGTGTGCAGTATTCACACTCAATCTAATGGGTCATACATAGGCATACAGTATGTGATATAGAGACTGTCAATAGGTGTGTGTTTGCAAATGCATTTTTATTTGGAATAAAGCAAGTTTTATTAACAATATACTGTACAATAATAACAAGTTTTCAAAGTTGTTGGCTGCATTGAGAAAAACAACAAATTTTGAAAATAAAGGTCGATGGCCACTGTTATCAAAACAAACGTTCAGTATTAATTGGCGTGAAATAAATTAGGGGTAACATGTAAAAGCCACAACATAGTGCATTTGTTGTGCATGATTTGTTTTTTAATGATAAATTTTAGTTTAAATCAGTATGTATTTTGGCAATCATGTCTGTTTTTTGCAGAAAAAAACCAAGACTTTGTTTGTGTGGAGTAATCCATCTTCTTTTTAACAATGTGCATCGGTAGGTAGGCAACATTTTTTTAAGCGATGGCCTAATCTCTACAAGAAATATATTATATCTAATATACATTCCGTATTTGACTGAATATAATTACTAAAGGTAAAATTATAATGTCTATGTAATGAACATGTATGTAATGTATGTATTTACATGCCTAATTATAAACAGGGTTTTGCATGTAGACTTAAGTTTTAATAATATTCTATGGAGACCATATCAGGTACTGAAACTAGTATTAAAACAGATTAATTTTTACAGACATGATAATTTTTTCTGCAGATGTTCACCATGTTTAAAGAAATTTTATTCCATCTTCATTTGGTAAATCTTTGTGAAGGCAAATTAACTTATTGTAGGTTATATGTACTTTTGATTTGCTCACATGCATTATTATGCATTTCTAACAACCATTATTTAACACAAACAAACATAGGCTTTTGATATGAAGCTCTACATTCACACTTTACATATTACTAGCCTATACTATTTTTTTTAATATTACAGTTGTATAACAGCCTAACAGGTAACTACAATGTAAAGCAATACCTCAAACATGGGGTTAACTGTGATGGATAATATTTATTAGACAGCTAAAGATATTAATTAGACATCTAAAGAAAACAACCAGTAGACAAGAGTGACAATTTGTTTCAGGTTTAAAAAGGTGTCAGGTAAACTTCTGAGGTAGATGCAAATACGAGTAGCAAATATTTATCAGGTTTAACAATATAATGTAAGGTGTACATCTCAAGTAGATGCGTGTATATAACTATATATATATGTATAATATATATATATATAACTATATAATATATATATATATATATATATATATATATATATATATATATATATATATATATATATATATATATATATATATATATATATATATATATATAACTATATAACGATATATATATATATATATATATATATATATATATATATATATATATATATATATATATATATATATATATATATATATATATATATATATATACACATATATATATATATATATATATATGTATATATATATATATATATATATATATATATATATATATATATGTATATATATATATATATATATATATATATATATATATATATATATATATATATATATATATATATATATATATATATATATATATATATATATATATATATATATATATATATATATATATATATATATGTGTATATATATATATATATATATATATATATATATTTATATATATATATATAAATATATATACATATATGTGTATATATATATATATATATATATATATATATATATATATATATATATATATATATATATATATACATATATGTATATATATATATATATATATATATATATATATATATATATATATATATATATATATATATATATATATATATATATATATATATATATATAATAGTGACAAATAGTTGTCAGGTTTGACCACCATATTTTAGTATGTCAGTATGTGAAAAGGAATATACTGGGCATAATTCATCTCTTTACCTCATTTCAGCTTAAAGGCATATGGTTGTGTATAGGCAAAAATAACTAAATTATTTAAAATATAAACCGTCATAGTAGCAAAACATTTCATCAAATTCGGTTAAACGTTGGTTAAATCTCAGGCTTCAATTTGCATACTTTATGCAAATTTTGTGATAAAGACCTACTACAGGCTAATAATATTAAAAGAATAATTCTCTCAAAACCTGGATCTTTTAAAGTGGTCCTGCCATGCCTTCTAAAACAAATTGAGATTCAACCTGATATAGGGTTTTCATATCCCTAAATTCAATAATCCATCAAAAATCTTGGTTTTAAGTCCATTTTCATGATGAAAAAGGTCTTAGAAATTGATCATTTATTGCTTGCTCCAAAAAAGTTGAAAGGGATTTGTGACGTCATAACAGTTTGCTACGTCATTTCAGGGACTACTAATAAATGAAATGAAATAAATGAAGAACATTTTCAAAATGAAGGAATGGCGTTCCTTTTGAATTGAACCGCTTGCAGACAAGAAAGAAAGATCAGGCTTACAACCCTTACACGGTCCTACAGTACAAAGCTTGCGTTAGTCGGTATGAAATTCTTACTGTTTCGAAAGTAATATTTTGTTAAACATAATCAAATTGAAGTGTTTGCAAAACATCTACCTTTTTTTACGTCTAATGGAAATATAAAGTTTGATTTATTAATGTTGAAGCCTCTGTTGCTTGACGTTTAGTCAACAGGCCTACGTGAACTGAACAGTTCATTCACGCAATTCCGTTTGCGTTTTTGCACTAGAATTGAAAGTTTTTGAAGAAATTGTGAAAATTTTGTTACTTAATTTTTTAAGTTTTGATATGCTAAAAGAAACGGCTTAACACATGGACACAATAATTACAATTCAGTTCTATTTTATCGATTTTTTTTTCCTTCGATCATATTCCACACTATATATAAATTATTTTTTTTTCAAATTTTCAACTAATTAAGTGGTCCAGTCGGTTACGGCTTCGTTTTTTGAGCGAAAGGTTATGAGTTCGAATCTTACAGAGTCTTCTTTTTATTTTTATTTTTCTTCCTCTGTTTCTTTCATTGAATTTGTATTACTCGCGAAACAGTAAAAATTTCATATCAGAGACGAGGCAGTCAAGCTATTTTTTAAATCGAACAGAACAGGGTAACAATCTGGTGTGAGCTGAATATGACACTGTACCCGATAAGCCCAAAAAACTCGGTTCATGTCAAGTGCACAAAACTATGGAACGCCAAAAGAACCACCAAACTTGTTCGCCAAAAATGTGTTCGAAAACTAATAAGCCAATAGGGGTCTTTATGGCAAAAGGTTTGCATAGCCTTCTTGTCTTTATTTCCATAGGTTGACTAACCGTAGGACAGTTGTTGCCTATCATTAGTGTCACTTTCGGTGCACCTCTTTCAAATTTGGAAGATAAATTGATCTGAGATGCTCCCATTTGTTTGACTCTCTTTGTCTAAGAATGTCCCGTTCTCCAAGTGGAATCTCATCTTTGAGATAAAGTTCTGGCAGGTCAACAAATTGATTACTTCGGATGATGCCTATCTGTTTTGGATCTTATAACACTAGTGTTTCCAACGTCTCAGTAGCTGAATTCAGAGTTTTCAGCAAACGTTTTGGGCGGCCTGGATCTAGTGTTTAAACACTGGTGTAGTTCCTCAGCGGCAAAAACTGCTCCACAACCGTTGTCAATGAGTGCATATGTCGCAATAGTCTTGCCTGATGTCTTTACCAACACTGATAGTATGATCATTGTTGGACTTGTACCATTAGGTTTATGCTTAGTCCCAGCACATCCTGTCTTCACTTCGACAACAGAATCTCCTTTTACATTATCTTATCTCTTCTCTTTTTTATATCCTTTTCTCTATCTGGGTCATGCATCAAAGTGACATAATATCCTTTGCATTCGTCAAACTTTGTCCATTTTATGTTTGGGAACCGTTTCTTCAAATTTCCGGAATTCAGACAGCAAAAACAAAGTCCTTTCTTAAAGTACTGTGCCTTCTCCTGGTTTCTTAATGAGGCAAATTTTCGGGAATTCAAGAGGGCATGGTTCTTTCCTTCACTACAGTACAAACATGGTGAACTTTCAGACTTGTTCCTCATTTCCCTCTGATTATTGTGTGTGGCTTTATCTTCAGGTTTTTCGTAATGACAAAGCCCCTTTTGTTCTGATCGGGTTCTGTGTGACACCACTTGGGCCCATCCGGTTTGTTTTACCCTGGTAACCTAACCCTGAAATTCGTGGGTCATTCTCATTTCTGGCTATTTTGTTGACAAATCTCTCAAAATCATCAATAGTTGGGACCTTCCTTGATCTCGTAGCTTCCCCATCTGTGTTATCCATTTTGTTGAATAGCAACTGGTAACTTGCTTGCAAGCTTTCGGAGAAATTCATACCCATCCATGCTGACCAATTCCAGGTTACTTATCCATAGCACGACAATAATTGGCCAAAAAAATTGAAAACCTTGAAAAGCCTCTTTGTCTCCAGTATTTATGTTTGGCCTATTATCTGCCGTCGATAAGTAAGCTGCTGCCATCATCGCAGGTTGTCCGTAATCTCTTTCAACAGCCATATTTCTCTTGTATACCCTGCTTCAGGCGGTTCGATTAGTGGGCATTGTTTAATCGTCTCATTTGCTTCTCCAGCAGTGTATTTTAACAGCATCTCCATCCGTTGCACTAGATCTGAAGTGTTATTTTCAACCACAAACTTGAAATTTCTCATGAAGGCAGAATATGCTGATATGTCAGTACCATCAAAAATACAAAGTTCTGGTCTGGGAAGCGCATTCTCCCTTTGTTGTTCAATGAGTTGTTGAAGTATCTTATTTGTGTTTAAATCATTGTCCTTTGGCATATGGAGACTTTGATTTTCTCCTTCCTTTTCCTGCATTTAATGAAATATATTCTCTTTCTCTTTGTCACGAGTCATGTTATCTCTAGTTTTATTCATGCCATCCTGTGAGACTTTATATCTTCCAGGCTTGAATTCCTTTAGTAAGTCATTGAATTTTTCCTTTGATGGGGTAGAGGCTAGCAGTATAACCGCTTCTTCTAGGCATCAAAGTTTCTTCATCATTAATTCAACAGTAGTCGCTACGGTTTTCTTTTCCATAGTGTTCTTTTGTGTCACTATATGATCTGCATCTGATGGGTTCACATAATTTCTTACACTTGAAGCTGTAAGTGAATCTGTCTCCAAATTTTTCAGGACACGTTGAAATTGTTGCATTGTTTACGATCAGCAGTCCCTGAAATGACGTAGCAACGTGTAGCCGCCCTCGCAGCTTCATATTCTGCCTCGAATGACAATTTCAACTGCATCTCTTCTAAGAATGCGGTTTGTTTCTCTATTTCTTTCTGGAACTGCGACCGAGTTGCTTTTTTTCAGCTTTTCTCTTTTCTTCTTCTAATTTCTGGACTATGTCTGTTATTTTCTGCTTAGCTTCTTCTTCCTCAAGCTGTCTTTGTAACTGTCCTTTTTTTTCTGTTCTAATTCTTTCTTTTGTTTCAATATGGCGGCCTTGGCAACCAATTCTATTTCCTTCATCATAGCCCTTTGTAGTGATGTTTCTGAGTTAGCACTGCAGTTGCTGTGTCCACCAACATCTCAGAGAAAGAAATGGGGAAAATGGCTGGACGACCTGCCGAAGCTAAGTAAATTGAAGGTGGATAGATGTCTTAAGCCAGAAGGACATGGACAGCCATTAAGAGCAGGTTTACACCATTTTGCTGATGCTAGTGAAGTGGGCTGTGACATGGTAACATGTGTGAGATATGTGAATAATGTTGGACAGGTGAACTGTGTATTTGTTAGGCGAAGTCCAGGGTGTCATAATGAAGCAAATAACAATTCCTCGACTTGAATTGACAGCAGCAACAATGGCAGTAGGGGTGAATGATTTCCTATTGAGAGAACTGGAAGTGAAATTTGATTATGTTTATTTCTGGACAGTCAGCAAGACGGTGCTCAGATACATAAACAACCGGAAGGCTAGATACCGTACCTTTGTTGCCAATCGCGTATCACTTATTCAAAAAGGATTACAGACGTTTCCATGGCATTATGTGAAATCTGCATAAAACCCAGCTGACACTGCTTCAAGAGGTTTGAATATGAACAACTCTTCTCAAGGTCAACGATGGATCAATGGTCCCAAGTTCCTGTGGCAACCAGAATTGCACCCACCTAAATGGAAAGCAGCCAAAGTGTCATTGGTGATGTAGAATGAACCTAGTACCATAGTTTTGTTGTTATCTTCATGTAGGAGTAAAATCCTGAGCCCTGAATCCTGAATCCTTAATTCCTTTAGTAAGTCATTGAATTGTTCCTTTGATGGGGTAGGGGCTAGCAGTATAACCGCTTCTAGGCATCAAAGTTTCCTTCATCATTAATTCAACAGTAGTCGCCACGGTTTTCTTTTCCATAGTGTTCTTTTGTGTCACTATATGATCTGCATCTGATGGGTTCACATAATTTCTTACACTTGGAGCTGTAAGTAAATCTGTCTCCAAATTTTTCAGGACACGTTGAAATTGTTGCATTGTTTACGATCAGCAGTCCCTGAAATGACGTAGCAACGTGCAGCCGCCCTCGCAGCTTTATATTCTGCCTCGAATGACAATTCCAACTGCATCTCTTCTAAGAATGCGGTTTGTTCCTCTATTTCTTTCTGGAACTGCGACCGAGCTGCTTTCTTTTCAGCTTTTCTCTTTTCTTCTTCTAATTTCTAGACAATGTCTGTTATTTTCTGTTTAGCTTCTTCTTCCTCGAGCTGTCTTTGAAACTGTCCCTTTTTTCTGTTCTAACTCTTTCTTTTGTTTCAATATGGCGGCTTTATTTCCTTCATCATAGCCCTTTGTAGTGATATTTCTGAGTTAGCACTGCAGTTGTTGTGTCCACCAACATCTCAGAGAAAAAGATGGGGAAAATAGCTGGACGACTTGCCGAAGCTAAGTAAATTGAAGGTGGATAGATGTCTTAAACCAGAAGGATATGGACAGCCATTAAGAACAGAATTACACCATTTTGCTGATGCTAGTGAAGTGGGCTATGACATGGTAACGTGTGTGAGATATGTGAATAATGTTGGACAGGTGAACTGTGTATTTGTTATGGCGAAGTCCAGGGTGTCATAATGAAGCAAATAACAATTCCTCGACTTGAATTGACAGCAGCAACAATGGCAGTAGGGGTGAATGATTTCCTATTGAGAGAACTGGAAGTGAAATTTGATTATGTTTATTTCTGGACAGTCAGCAAGACGGTGCTCAGATACATAAACAACTGGAAGGCTAGATACCGTACCTTTGTTGCCAATCGCGTATCACTTATTCAAAAAGGATTACAGACGTCTCCATGGCATTATGTGAAATCTGCATACAACCCAGCTGACACTGCTTCAAGAGGTTTGAATATGAACAACTCTTCTCAAGGTCAACGATGGATCAATGGTCCCAAGTTCCTGTGGCAACCAGAATTGCACCCACCTAATTGGAAAGCCGCCAAAGTGTCATTGGTGATGTAGAATGAACCTAGTACCATAGTTTTGTTGTTATCTTCATGTAGGAGTAAAATCCTGAGCCCTGAATCCTGAATCCTTAATTCCTTCAGTAAGTCATTGAATTTTTCCTTTGATGGGGTAGGGGCTAGCAGTATAACCGCTTCTAGGCATCAAAGTTTCTTTCATCATTAATTCAACAGTAGTCGCCACGGTTTTCTTTTCCATAGTGTTCTTTTGTGTCACTATATGATCTGCATCTGATGGGTTCACATAATTTCTTACACTTGGAGCTGTAAGTAAATCTGTCTCCAAATTTTTCAGGACACGTTGAAATTGTTGCATTGTTTACGATCAGCAGTCCCTGAAATGACGTAGCAACGTGCAGCCGCCCTCGCAGCTTTATATTCTGCCTCGAATGACAATTCCAACTGCATCTCTTCTAAGAATGCGGTTTGTTCCTCTATTTCTTTCTGGAACTGCGACCGAGCTGCTTTCTTCTCAGCTTTTCTCTTTTCTTCTTCTAATTTCTAGACAATGTCTGTTATTTTCTGTTTAGCTTCTTCTTCCTCGAGCTGTCTTTGAAACTGTCCCTTTTTTCTGTTCTAACTCTTTCTTTTGTTTCAATATGGCGGCCTTATTTCCTTCATCATAGCCCTTTGTAGTGATATTTCTGAGTTAGCACTGCAGTTGTTGTGTCCACCAACATCTCAGAGAAAAAGATTGGGAAAATAGCTGGACGACTTGCCGAAGCTAAGTAAATTGAAGGTGGATAGGTGTCTTAAACCAGAAGGATATGGACAGCCATTAAGAACAGAATTACACCATTTTGCTGATGCTAGTGAAGTGGGCTATGACATGGTAACGTGTGTGAGATATGTGAATAATGTTGGACAGGTGAACTGTGTATTTGTTATGGCGAAGTCCAGGGTGTCATAATGAAGCAAATAACAATTCCTCGACTTGAATTGACAGCAGCAACAATGGCAGTAGGGGTGAATGATTTCCTATTGAGAGAACTGGAAGTGAAATTTGATTATGTTTATTTCTGGACAGTCAGCAAGACGGTGCTCAGATACATAAACAACCGGAAGGCTAGATACCGTACCTTTGTTGCCAATCGCGTATCACTTATTCAAAAAGGATTACAGACGTCTCCATGGCATTATGTGAAATCTGCATAAAACCCAGCTGACACTGCTTCAAGAGGTTTGAATATGAACAACTCTTCTCAAGGTCAACGATGGATCAATGGTCCCAAGTTCCTGTGGCAACCAGAATTGCACCCACCTAATTGGAAAGCCGCCAAAGTGTCATTGGTGATGTAGAATGAACCTAGTACCATAGTTTTGTTGTTATCTTCATGTAGGAGTAAAATCCTGAGCCCGATGATCTTGGGCCATTTTATACATCAAAAACTAGAAATCTTTAGAGCTTCCAATTAAGGACTTCCAGGGCCTGCAGCGGCTCTTAAGCGAGTACATTCTGTTTTCGCCTTGCCGCGTTTGGTACTTTAGTACTCTGCCCCAAGCAACCGTGTCTGGCAATGTCACTGGGGTTGGGGTCTGTGTATTATGTGAATATAGAAACATACCGTTTATAGATAAGTCATGAAAGTGCAAAAAAAATTCGGGAAAGTTTGTTGTACACCAGCAACTCCGCCAACCCCCGCGCGCTTAAAATCTAGTTACTCCCCTGGCACCATGAATCAGTATTTAGGCACTCCAACAAGAAAAGCAAGGAAAATTGGTCCAACGTTGACTGACTCCTTTTCCTCTCCCCCGCCCCTTCCCCCTCCTTACTTTAAGCCTCGTGTCCAGTGGCATAGCAAGGGGCATCTGGGTCCGGAGCAGCAATTTAAATGGGACCTTTACTTGGTTTAAGCCTCCCACTCCTCTAGCTTCCTTAGTATACTGTGAGAGCAGTCGCGTGGGTGGAGGGAGGGAGAGGGGGGGGGGGGGTTGTATGATGAACCGACGAACTCAAATTAATATAGATTCCAGTTGAGAACACAAATTGCCTTCTAGCCGAAAATCGTAAAAAATTGCCCAAAATTGTTCAGATTTTCCAATAAACTTTGACTGAGGCTTGGTGGGGAAGAGGCGAAGGAGAAGGGAGGGGTAAAATGCCCCTGCAATTCCTTTTGACACGCCACTTTACTAGAACCCCAACATATTATACGTGTTTTTCGGGGAGGAGTGTCACACCATTCAGTGGCGGCGGAACCGGGGGCTTTGTGGCTCAGTCCCTCAACGAAAAAAAATGTGTGTATGTGTGTGTGACATGACACTTCAGCTTGTGGTTTGGTTTGGTTTGTTGATATTTACCGGCACCACAACAGTCAGAGTCAAATGTGTTCAGCTTGTGAGCACAATATCTCAAGATAGGCACATTGGATCAATATCAGACACGGCAAATGTTGATCGTGGATAGTAGAGTGACGATCCCTATTGTTTATCCGGTGTGGGTTGCATCGGTGAATATTAATGAGCGGGTGGGTTTTACATACAAATCTTGAAATGTCAAAATCTTTACAATTACATGTAAGCTTGGTTTGCTTCATATTTTGTACAAATATTGGTCATGTATAGTATATGTGTATAATAGGTACAGTGCACAATATCATCTCACCCATTCAGCCAGTTATGAGAATCTTAAGTCACAAATTTCATGACTTTAAGGGTTGTAGAATTTATTAATGTTACCGCCTAACTTTTTTTTTTTAAGAAATGCGTTTTAGGCCTACATGAAACTATCCAGAATATTGTATAAGCTTTATATACATTGGAACCATTTACATAAAACCACTAATATTTATATCATACAGTGCATGTAATAAATGTTGTTCCTTTAAATTATTTCACAAATTACCACGAAAAAGACATGTGAAGGCGAAATTGTGGAGACAATGGATATCATATTCAGTGAAAGTCAAAAGTGTTACAGAATCGAATTTAATCCTTAACCAATGTCATGTACTGAGGAACAGTCCTAATGATGCCACGGTGAAGGGGAAAATTATTATCTGTCCTATGCCTATGGTATGCCTGCAGGACATCACATGGTATTAATACAGGAAATGCTGAGCTGTCCTGGTGTCTATTTTATACTGAAAAACAATTGAAATTTAATCAACACTTTAGTATTATATATACAACTATAAAGAGACAATTGTGTAGTGGCAACGCGTAATCCCCCCTTACCTTCCCCCCCCCTAACCCTTCCACCCCCTCCCCAAGGTATACCTAGATAGATGTCTCCGACAAAATATCTTGTCCTATGCATACGGGTGTGCCTGCAGGGCATTAATGGTATAGAACTAAACAATTGTTTAACTGTCTTGAAGTCTAATTTGTAATTAAAAAACAAATTATCGCAAATCAACATTTTAGTCTTATAGGGCAACACATATACAAGCTATAAAGAAATAATTATGTTGTGACATTACATAATGCACCCCCAAGGTAGACCTGAATAGATTTCTCCAAGAAAAATAACATATTATGGTATGCCTGCAAAACATCACATGGTATTAGGACGATATGAATACTCAACTACCTTATGTTTAATTTGTAATCAATTAATAGCTCATGAAGATTTTAGTGTTATAGTCAGTAGGGGAGAATCCTGGACTTTTGGTGTAATAATAAATACACCAAAACTTGGGACTTTGTATTCATTAAGATCATGGAGGCTGCCATTTTAGTTATAGTGATAACGTTAAGTCAATGGGGATTTTTAATGTGACGCGGGGGGTATTTTTGAACGGAAAAACCGATATCGAATGAATATTCATTAGATTTGACCGGGGACTTTTTAATTTCATAGTTGACTATGCGATACAATAACAAAAGACTTCCGTTGATAGGTCCTTAATTTTTTGAACACATGATTCTGTGTTGGCTTGGTCATCGCTGATATCGTGTACATGCATCATAAGTAACATTACACAAATAATACCGTTCTCTTAGTAAAAATTCCATTGATATAACGTTATCACAAGTTAAAATGGCGGCTTCCATGGATCTTAATGGATACGAAGCTCCAAGTTTTGGTATATTTTCTTATTGCACCAAAAGTCCAGGATTCTCCCTGATTGATAGTGTGACATATGAAATATAAAGAGACAAATTCAAAGTGACGTCACATAAATGTACCCCTAAGGTAAACCTGACAGATGTCTCCAAGAAAATAATACCTTGTCTTATGCCTCTGGTATGCAAAATAAATGATTGTCAAAATCCAAGGCATCGTAAATCCAATGATTGTTAACAATTAACACAACACTATTGAACTGTACTGTGTTGTATATTATGTTCTGTTTCTTTGAAAACAATATAATATAAGGACATTTTCCAAACATAACATCACACATATGATTATTTTTATTGATACAATGATGAAGATGGATTGCTTCAAATGACATTGAAATTGTGCGTTTTTCTGATGCACACAGTGCTGAAACATCTCTGTACCCTTTGCAAGTGATCAAGGTTGCCAACTCCAATTCTAACCCTATGAAATTGCCAAAATTGTTGTAACTGGCATCTACTTTTAAAGCTGATCTCTTTGTAAATAGCAGTTGTTTTGCACATTTGCAAAATATTTTATGGTGACTAACTAGTGGAGTAATTGTACGGGAAAGGGTGTTATGCCCTAAAACCTAGTTGTGCTTTAAATAACACAAAACATGAATTGCTACAAAATTAGATCAACATTTTTGAAGAAAAAAAAGAAAAGAAAAATCAGTTTTAGCTCGACTATTCGATATTCTACTATCCCCAACGTCGACGTCCGGTAAAGAAAGTTTTGGGTAAAAATTTCATAAGTTAAGTTATGAATGGTGTAAATTCATATGTAGAGAGGACATTGGTACTGATCAAATGAGCATAATTGGAAGGTTGTGTGTGCATATCAATTAGCTTATTTGCATAAGAATGAAAATATTTGTCAGGTTCAAGTTTTGGTTTAAGTTTTGGGTTTAAGATATTGGTTAAAGTATTCATAACTTATGTATAGTGTACATTCATGTGACTTGGCATAGGGGTGGAGGACATGGGCACTGTTCAAATGAGCATTATTGGGGGGTTGTGTGTGCATACTAATTAGCTTATTTGCATATTAATAAAAATATTTGTCAGGTGAAAGTTTGGTTCAAGTTTGTTTCAAGTTTTGGTCTAAGTTTTTAGTTAAAGTTTTCTTAACTTGAGTTATGAATGGTGTACATTGATGTGACTTGGCAAAGGGGTGGAGGACATGGGCACTTTTCAGATGAGCATTATTAGGGGATTGTGTGTGCATACTAATCAGCTTATTTGCATATCAATGCAAATATTTGTCAGGTGAAAGTTTTGGTTCAAGGTTTTGGTTAAAGTTTTCTTAACTTAAGTTATGAATGGTGTACATTTATGTAACTTGGCATGTGGGTAAAGGACATGGGTACTGTACAAATAAGCATTATTAGAGGGTCGTTTGTGCATACTAATTAGCTTACTTGCATAATGTTGCAAATATTTGTCAGGTTAAATTTTGTTAAAGTTTTTGGTTAAAGTTTTCATAACTTAATTTATGAATGGTGTACATTCATGCAATTTGGTATAGGAGTACTGTTCAAGTGAGCATGATTAGTGGTTGTGTGTGCATACTTATTAGCTTATTTCCATAACAATGAAATTTTTTGTATTTTGTTTGCACAAATGATCATATATGTGAAGAGCATTGTCTACGTTTAATGCTGAGGTGAAGTGTGTATATTCATTAGCTTATTTGCATAACAATAGACTTTCGTACAAAATGTTTAACATTTATAAGCGCGTAACGTAAGTTATGAATGATGGACTTGTCACAGTGGTAGAGGACATAGATACTGCTCAAACAAGCATGATTGGGGTTGTGTGTTCATACTTATTAGCTTATTTGCATAACTATGAATATATTTGTATCTATGATATTTCTTAAATTAAAGTGGGAGTGGGATTGTGTTTACACAAATGATCTTATATGGGAAGACCGTGTAATATGCATATCAATTAGATTGTTTGCATACCAATTGACTTTTGCATGACATATGTAACCTTAGATACTAAGTTGTTATAAAGGTAGAGGACAGGGTACTGTTTAGATGAGAATGATTTGGGGTTGTGTGTGCATACTAATTAGCTTATTTGCATATCAATGAAAATACTTGTATCTATGATATATTTTAAATTAAAGTGAGAGTGGGGATTTTGTTTTACACAAATGATTATATATGTAAAGACCATTGCCTACACTCAATGGTGAGGTGTAGTGTGCATATTAAGTAGATTATTTGCATAACAATAGACTTGCATACAAAATATTTAACCTGAGATAATAACTTGCTATTTGGTTCTGTGGTAGAGGGCATTTGTACTGTTCAGTTGAGGATGGTTGGGGAATTGTGTGTGCATATTAATTAGCTTATTTGCTTAGCAATGAAAATATTTGTATATGTGGTAACTCTTGGATTAAAGTTGGTATGATAATTTTGCTTAAACAAATGATCATACAGTATATGTGAAGAGCATTGCTCGCACTTAATGGTGAGCTATAGTGTGCATTTGCTGCAATATGTTTGACCTGAGATCAAAAGTATATGGCTTATGACTGACTAACTTTACATTTCTAGTTTTGTTGTAATATTGACATTACTGACATGAATAGCAATCAAAATGTTTGTCTTGCCATGAATAAAGAAGCAAATAAAAGTATCCTCGCTTCTAAATAATGTTAAGTTAGGGGTTTGAGAAATATAAACAATAAGCAGAATGTGGGGTAGAAGATAACAGGATGATAAAAAAGCTGAAGAAATTAGGATGAGGTCATGTGGGACAGGATGGAACTGCATGTAGGGCAGGGTGCGGTGGGATGTTGGTCAGGATGTATTGGCATGTTATACAGGATTTATTGGCATGTAGAACAGGGTGGGTTGGCATGTGGAACAGGATGGGTTGGCATGTGGAACAGGGTGGGTTGGCATGTGGAACAGGATGGGTCGACATATGGGACGGGGGAATGGCATGTGGTGAGATGTCATCTGGATTTCAGTTGTGATGGCATGTGGGTCATGCAAGTGGTGGAATGACATACAGTATCTGGTTTTCAGGTATGGTTGCATGGAGTATAGACATGGCATAACATATGCGACAGGTTGGGATGGAATGTGAGACAGTCTGAAATATGCAATTATTAGTGGGGAGGGGATTTGTATCGTTTCCAATGTCTACTTTGTCATACGTTAAGCAATATTGTTTCGCATAATTTTGCTTTAATGTTATTGTACATTTTTCATTCTGCTTAACTTTGCTTGAGACACACACACACACACACATATATATATATATATATATATATATATATATATATATATATATATATATATATATATATATATATATATATATATATATATATATATATATATAAATATATATATATTTTAGATTGGAAGTTGTATTGCAATACAGGATGTAGTTCTGGGAATGTGTAGGTGCTGGGAAAGGGTACAGGTTGGAAAGAAGGATGATTGACATTCTTTCATTAACATTGGAAAGTCAGGGCCTCTCGTTTCTTTGTAATTAAATTGATAGAACTAAAAGAGGTGTTGTAGTTATAACGACTGCTAGGTGTTACATGTTTTCTGTGTTACTGGGTGAGGTAACCTGTTTGTCTTAAAACATCTGCGAAAAGTTGAAGATATGTTGAAGCTTGTAGTGCAAATGAAAATGTAAGTGCATCTTTCAAAGCTGAAGTAATTTGAAATCATCTGCCCCTGCTACCCCATTTATGTATATACTTCCCTCTATAGGCCCATGCTCTATACTAGCTTTGAATAGTAGAGTATACTGTCCTTCCGACAGTTCTACTTGTTCAGGGGGTCACATTTCAATTTAAAGAAAAATGAGGGTTTGTAAACACATTTCAAATAGTTGTATTTTTTTAAATGTTATGTTTTTAAATTGTAATTGACTATAAGTGTGATGAAATTTGCAAATCCTTAGTTTGCAATCTTGTTTGGATTTTTTTTTTTTAAGCAAAAAAAACTCAGTTTATGTGTCATTTTGTCCACGCTAAACATATTAGAAATTCTTGACCTTTACTAAAAATTGAGTTTTGTTTGCCGCCTATTTATTTGTTCAAGATATTCCTCCACATGTTTACTTGCACGATGGTATTGATAACTACCCACCCATGTTAAACCTGCACTGAATGTATGTATGGTGTGTGCAACAACAGCAATACCTGGTTTTTATTGCAAACATAGGGCAAATTAGGCAATATAGTCACCAGGATACAAATAAACAGCTTTGTTGCCAGTTATTCAGTTTTAGTAGGACCTGAAAACCATGCTTGGTTACCTATGTAAGAATATGGTCAAGAATCTGTGAATGAATATTCACAGAAATATTATAAATAATAAATGGCATTAGCCTACAGTATTAAAGCACCGGAGGAGTTTATAACCTATTGTATAAGTGCCTTAAACTGTCATATCCACAAATGTAGTTTAGACATAGCTTTGGAAGAATTGCTATATTTTGTCAACTGTAATTAACTAGAACGGTAAACTGGTAAATACCGTCATGGTTCACAGACATGCAAATTGACACCCATATCATATGACCAAGCCAATTATAAATATGGCATCTCACAATAACTCCCACATGGCACCCCATGTCCCACATGGCATCCCACCCCATGTCCCACTTGAAATCCCATCCCATCCCTTTTCCCACATGGCATTCCACCATATCTCCCACATGGCATCCCACCCCATGTCCCACATGACATCCGATCCCATCCCTTGTCCCACATGGCATTCCATCATATGTCCCACAGGGCATCCCATCCCATGACCCAATGGCATTCCAACCTATGTCCCACATGAATCACATCCCATGTCCCAAATGACATCCACCCCATGTCCCACATGATATCCCACCTCATGTCCTACATGACATTCCATCCCTTGCCTTGTCCCACATGGCATTCCACCATATCTCCCATATGGCATTCAACCATACAGCATGTCTCACATGGCATTTCACCATATGTCCCACGTGGCATTCCACTATATGTTCCACATGGCATCCCACCCGATGACCTATATGGCATCCCACCCTATGTCCCACATAGATCCCATCCTACATGTATGTCCCACATTAATCCAATTATATGTACCACATGATGTCCCTCTCTATGTCCCAGATAGCATTCCTCCCTGTGTCCCGCATCAGTGGCTTCGCACCTGATGTCTCACACGGCATCCCACCTTCTGTTCCACTATATATTCCACATGGTATCCCCCCAATGTCCCAATGACATCCTACTTAATGTCCCACATGGAATGACATCACATGTCCCCATGGCCTCCTACCCTATGTCCCACATGGCATCCTACCCTATGCCACACATGGCATCCTACCCTATATCACACATGGCATCCTACCCTATGTCACACATGGCATCCTACCCTATGTCACACATGGCATCCCAACGTATGTCACACTCTGTGTTACTCGTGGCATCTCACCATGTCCCACACGGTATTCCACCCTCTTCCACATGGCATCTCACCCCATGTCCCACATGGCATCCCACACCATGTCCCACATGACATCCCATAGGCTCCATAAGAAGTCTCATCCTAGCTAGCACAGTCCCTGATTGAGCAAACTATGTATGAAAGTGTCAGTTCATATAATAACTTATATGCAAATGACTTGTTGAAATGGGGTGGGACCACATGTCCCACATAACATCTCATACCATCCCATGTCCCAGATGACATTCCATCTCATGACATTCCACCCTATGTCCTGCATGGCATTCCACCATATATCCTACATGGCATTCCACCCTGTCCCACAAGGCATCTTACCCCATGTCCCACATGGCATCCCACCCCATGTCCCATGACGTCTCATAGGGTTCATAAGAAGTCTCATCATAGCTATCACAGTCATTGAGCATACTATGTATGAAAGTGTCAGTTCACATAATAGCTTATATGCAAATGAGTTGTATACAAAATATTTGTATAAACGAATAAATGCATACTACTTTGAATCAAGAGTGAATTTCACCACCTTGGCTCGGAAATTTGTGATTGATCGAAACCCTTGACTACTTAAGCAGGTTTCTAGCATAATGGGGAATGGCAAGAGTTGTAGGCCTTTATAGTGTATAATATATTAGCATAATGGGGGAATGGCAAGAGTTGTAGGCCCTTATAGTATAATATGCTAGAAATCTGTAAGGCTGGTTTGGGACCAGCTTCTACAGCCATAAAAACTTAACCAATATACTAAATAATTGTATCTCTGTTTTTAAAGTTAAAGGGACTGGGAGGGGTAGTGGTTTTTGTAGTGGAATGCACTCACTTGGTATCCACATTAAAAAAGCCATCAAGCAAACTCATAAACAAACTTGACACTATTCAGCCCATCTTTATATAAAAGTTTAGTAATTCAAAGGCTGGTTGTGTAAATTTGTTACATAATATTATTGTGCACAAAAATAAAATACCATATTACTTTCCATTCATTTTCATTTGATAGTACCACTGGTATGAAGGGTCTATACCTGGGGGCCCTATATCGTGGTAAGGTACCCTCTGACTGACAGACACCGGTAATTATCTTTTGCTCTCTTCTGCAACAAACAAGACTTAGCTTCCTACAGCCTAGACAGAGGGAGAGAGAAGGGGGACACTATTCTCTGGTGGTGAATCTTTTTGCATACAGAATATTTTGTTTTTCTGCGTGTAGAATACGGCAGTAAGGTTGAATCTCTATATTGTTTCACAAAATTTGTTATGAATATACTTTTGCCAAATCAAGCAATTTTCTCTAGTGTGTGCTTGAAGTTGTTTCAGAAGTTGTTTAAATAAGGTTTCAAAGCACAAAATAATCAATCATGTAAGTCATATTTTCTCCATAAAACTCATGCAAATTTGCAACAAAAAGACATTTAAAGAATAGTTTAGTTTGATGTATGCTGTTGTATGTGATATGAGGTATACCCCAATATTCTGACACATTTTTTAAACGATTTGTTTTGATAATCCACCAAAACCTTTGCGCACTTTAACACAGTGTTGTTATTTCCTTTTCATTACATAATTTAACATGCACTATCAATTATTTCTTATAGTGGGTCATTTCTTATATTATTTAGTTTGCATTAATGTTTTCCTTGTATTTTAATTGTGATTGATTAATTTAAGAAATATGACAAATATTAAGATGTACATTATTTTTCATATTTCATAAAATTTTCTGCAAAATGCTAGAAATGCCTCACAATGTGCTCATGCTTAAACAGTTGTAACTTCCATTCATAATTCATGATGTTTAGTATATCAACACAAACATTTAGAAAATAAGTCAAATTGTACTAACTACTAATATTTTACACGCGCTTTGCTTGCTATATTTGGGGTACAGTAGTCATTTGATATCACCAGAGTGTAGCTTAAACGCTGCATCTAGATAGTAGCGCCACAATTGGTTGGTAAGTGTAGGTAATAAATCAAGATTTGATGACACTGCAATATGTTTGTTATGGGGCCCGCCCTCTATAATTCCCATGGGCCCTGCGAACTCTAGTTGTTCCACTGAAGGTAGCTTATATTGACCAAACATTGAGTTTTAACTTTGGGCATCTGGGAAAGCCCACATATATTTGGGATACGCTCCGTTATGGGATACCCCTTCTCATTAGACCCCTCTCCAACTTTAGTGATGCGAAAATGTGTGCCCCCTCTAAAAAAAGGGAATCCCTACAGACGCACCGCTTAGGTTTCAGAGCAAAGCAATAGGGGTTCAGGGGTTGGAACCCCCTACCCCCTCCGAAATTTAAAATATATAATAAATACAAATAATGTTTTATCTTGTAAACACAATGTTCACAAGACAGTTAACACATTTGAGGCGGAAATTCTGTGGTAACAGAAGCACTTTTACGAAAACCACAAGGAGGACTGGGTTTAAATTTACAAGGAAAAGATGAGGTTTGACTCTGGTTATAAATTGAAACGGGTGGCGGGGTTTTGGTTATCAAAGGAATGGCGTTTGGAAATTTACTGTACCAGGGAATGCTCTGGTTGTCAAAAACATAAATTGGGTTCTGATAGTCACTACAACCTGTCCCAGATCCCATCCATATGTTTGTGCCCCCTGCAAGAAATCAGAGTTAAAATCTTGAGCCATCTTTTTGATGCCAATTATTGATTTAAAACAAGAAAGATTTGGATAATTTGGAAATATAGCATTCTTTTAAAGATCAATGTTGTAAAATTCCGAAATATTTAGTAATTTGCCAAAACTTCCGGATTATGAATTGCAAATAACTCCATGCATGCAGCAAAATCTTTAATTTGTCAGACTTTATGAGTCATTTGCCCCAGGACCCCACAAAGTCTTTGTTTCTGGATCCCACCACTTGTCGTATCACTGGCGTAGGCAGAGGGGGAGGGGGACGGCAACTAGGCGGTTTCTCCCTACCCCACCCCCAATAATTGATTCTGTCGGTACAGATTGGGTTTCCGTCGCGGTGCAAATTGGTAACACTGTCGGTGCAAAACTAATGCTGATGACTGTTTTTGTTTTTCTTTGCTTTTCATTTTATTTTGGTAAAATATGCGACATATCTTAAAATTCAGGAGAATTGTCGGAAAATCCATAAAATTTGTCGGTAGCTGGTGAAAATTGGTTGGTTATCAAATTTTGGACCATCAGCTTTTCCCTTCTGTCGGTTCACTGCAATTATTTGCCCCCCCCCCCTCCTTTTCCCTCTCCCCTCATTATGTAAATTCTGCCGACGCCACTAAGCCGTTTCACTTAGACCTTATAAACTTTAATCTCATTTTAAACAGGAGTTCAGTTTTATTGATTTCCTTCCCTATAAATTATACAAAGTCTCTCAACTTTCAGGGTATTCGTCCACTGGATCCCCAACTCTGGATAAAAATATTATGTAAAAAAAAAAAAAAAAAATATGGGAACTATATTGAATTTAAATCCTGTATTTAAAAATGTGTTAAATTTTAGTGCATTTCTGATCTTCAAAATGTCTAAGTTATCATAGCTTCCGGGTCTTGGTCCCCCTGGAACTCCATCGGGACTTTGTTCCTCAACCCCAAAAGATGCCATTGGTAAGACAGCTTTAAGCCCACGGTAGTTTGGGACTGGCGGATATTATTCATAATTTGTGACACTTTGCACCCTTGGATAAAGCTAAAGCTGCACCAATGGATAGTTACAAACATATTTTGATAAAAGAATTGACCATGTTGGTAGAACCCTTTCAGGAAGCAGACGACGACGACGACGAGTGAACACACAATTACAATGACGGGGTCGTCGCCTGCGTATTCGTTTATAATAGTAACAATGCCATCACGAAACGCTTAATACGACCCGGACGAAAACACAGGTACGACGGACGGACAGACATAACATCGACAACCAAGTCAATGTCCACGGCCTTTGATAACCAGTTGTGGTACACTGGCGTGTCTACCCAACCCAGCCTTTCATATCCGTCTGCTGCCCTCACCGTAAAACAAATCAAAATAATTTTCGTTTTGCTCTCAAACTTTGACTAGCTGTTGTCCCTCCCCCACCCAAAAATTGCTGCGTACAGCAACGGGCCTTATTGGAAGAGTAGAAAGGATAATAAAGTTCCCTCCTCCTCACACATACACACACAACTCTCCTGCCATCCGTTCGGGATTTATTGCATTCGGGGTTGCAAGTTAATGTTTTGGCTACACGGGCATGTTGCCATAGCACCACACCTTTATGATACAAATGGTTATATTAGACATCCATACCAGATGTTTTCTTTGGAATGACTTTTATTAGCGAGAAATGATAACCAGAAGGGCCCTCCTGGTGATTTTCCTAGATCAGCCTTTGGGTTACTCGGCCTTTAGTACAATTATAACCAAACATTAAAGGAAATGATAACAAACAGGAACAAATATCACCATCCCTATAGGGTCCTACAAGTTTTTACATGGGTGCTAGTCATTGGGGAGGTGCAGCAGGGCAGAGCATACTTGTAGGAAGTGGGACAAGAGTGTTCCTCCCTAATTGACAAAACGTGTATTCACCTAACACTAAAAACGGCTCTTGGCAAACAAATAAATATTGGCTCCTTTGTTAATTCCGTTGGCCCCAGTTTGAAGAATTTATCAAAAAGGTAGATTAAACCCTCTCCCCCCTCCCCACTTACTATCACTGCGGCCCTCTTATGAATTTGAAAAAATATATATTTGTCTTAAAATCTAATTGGCAAAGTGAGAAGACTAATACCTCAGTATAAATAAGGACAGTCACCAATGTCTAAATATCAAGAATTTATTCACGTTATTCCGTAATATTTCACAGATATATAGTGAAATTACACAAATGTCCCCACAAGGTAGGCTTTAATAGATATTGAATAGATGTCGCCTTATGGTATAATTTATATATATATATATATATATATATATATATATATATATATATATATATATATATATATATATATATATATATATATATATATATATATATATATATATATATATATATATATATATATATGTATACATATATATATATATATATATATATATATATATATATATATATATATATATATATATATATATATATATATATATATATATATATATATATATATATATATATATATATATATATATATATATATATATATATATTTATATATATATATATATATGTATATATATATATATATATATATATGTATATATATATATATATATATATATATATATATATATATATATATATATATATATATATATATATATATATATATATATATATATATATATATATATATATATATATATATATATATATATATATATATACATGTATATATATGTATATCTATATATATATATATATATATATATATATATATATATATATATATATATATATATATATATATACACACATATATATATATACACACACATATATTATATATATCAATATATATATATATATATATATATATATATATATATATATATATATATTTATATATATATATATATATATAAATATATCATATATATATATATATATATATATATATATATATATATATATATATATATATATATATATATATATATATATATTTATATATATATATATATATATATATATATATATATATATATATATATATATATATATATATATATATATATATGTATATTTATATGTATATATATATATATATATATATATATATATATATATATATATATATATATATATATATATATATATATATATATATATATATATATATATATATATATATATATATATATATATATATATATATATATATATATATATATATATATATATATATATATATATATATATATATATATATATATATATATATATATATATATATATATATATATATATATATATATATATATATATATATATATATATATATATATATATATATATATATATATATATATATATTTATATATATATATATGTGTGAGTGTGTATGTGTGTGTGTGTAGACCTATATGAGAGATGAGGTAAAATTAATCATTTGAAATCTAGATTGAAATAAATTGTAAGAACGCACCCAATGTATTTACATAATCAACAAAAATCAAATTCCCCTACCTTAGCAAAAAACACTTTTCGGCCGCGAGCTCTTTTAACTACTGCAAAATTGTATCTTCAATTCTTCAATTTAAGTTTAAATTTCAGATAATATTTTCAAAAAAACCTTCTAAATGGTTCCATGAAGAAGTTAAAATAGCAATTACCCTCTTTGCTACACCATATGAATCTATATCAGAAAAAGTTGTTGGACAAGCTAATTACACTTAGAACAAATATTTATTTCCCCATTGCTTTCATCCCACGTTAAAATACCGAATGAGTTCACCTCTCTAGGATTCGGATCAGTCCATTCCATGAAGTAGTCCGTCAAATTACATCCTCTTCCGACTCGTATGGTTCCAGCTTCACTGACAGTGATAACAAACATCTGAAAGCTCCACTGATCTAAAATACCCGGAGTGTACTTGGTTACTTCTGGAGGATTCTGTTGCTTAAAAGATCGTATTTTAGATTTTGTGTTATTCATGCCTCCTATAATGATTTCATACATCTCATCCTCGTTCTTATCCTTTGATAGCGCAATGAGAACAGCTCGGGCAGCTTTGACTTCAAATTCAAGACGACCCGACGTTAATATCGGTGTATTGAAGTGGTAGTTGTACCCTTGAGTCGCAATGTAACACGCTATAATACAACAATAAATTGATACGTACATAAACGTGCAAACATTATTCTTGCAATGCATTTGACTTTTTTTATTACCTTTCCCATTACGGTATTGAAATATATTAGTTCTCTTAACAATATGAAGGTTGCACTTTCGAATCGCATTAATAGATCATGACAAATTTACATAAACGAATGTATTGTTTGTCCAGAAAAAATGGTTTAATGTACAACTAATTACAACATTTACAACAATCCATTTCTTTGAGGTCCCCAGAAAGAAAAAAAAAAAAACATTAACAAGTTGAAAGAAGTATGGGAAGGGGAAAATTACCTATTTTTATAATAATCCAAAATAACTGCCAAATATTTCAAAATGAATAGAAATTTGTGAATAATCATCTAGTATACATCGATTGTTTCAACTCATGATTTTCCATTTCAATGTAGAAGCAATGCGATAACATGTCGTTGGACTGCGTTTTATCACACTGTCCTAATGTGAGTCTGTACTTAATTTTAATTACAATGAAATCTTATGAAAACTATAATTGAGAGGTCAACCATGGTTATCTCATATGATAAGGTACTCAAAGAAACATGGACGGGATTTGTGTACCAAAGGTAGGGTGGGGCAAAGTCAAAAGTGTGAATGGGGGAGGGAAGGGGAATCACAAAACACGCTAAGATACAAAAAACACCGCGCAAAAGATATTAATTTGGAGAAAAGAAAGTGGAGGCGATTTCCACCTTGCGCCTCAAATCCCGATGTACTCCCAGTAAAAGCTCTAGTTTTGGTCTCTCGATCTGAATATAATTCACGATTATTATGTCATCAGATATATCATGAGATATTGTGGTCACATTGTTGTATAGGCAAATAACTGCCTATACCTCCTACACTACATGGCCGCCCCTTCATATCAGGGGGCTGGTGGGGACCACCAGGGATCTCACATGATGACCCCATATTAGGGGTTAGGAACGGGACAAAATTTGGTGATTTTTGCGCCTGTCTGTCGTGTCTTTGGGTGTGGGAGTGTGTTCGTTGGGGGAGGGTGTATGTGTGTGTGTGTAGGTGTGCGTGTGTACGTATGCAACAATTAATGTGTTTTTTGTGTCGCTTTTAACTCAAAAAACTGTAATACACACACATGAATTGGTGTACCCTGGATGCCTGGCAGAAACTTTTGTCTCAATGGTATTGGGTACAAAGGTCAAAGGTCACATGTAAAATGGGACAAGGTTTTGGTGATGCTGTATCTTTTGAAGGAATTACTTGGTATGTTTACAAATTACATAAGTGGGTAGGATGTAACATTTTAACAAAACTTTAGAATGATTGGAGGTCAAAAGGTCGAAGGTCATGGGTCAAACGTAAAATAAGTGTTTTTTTATGCAAAATTTTGCGGGTTCTTAAACACAGAAAGTACAAGACCTATACCAACCCTATGTTGTAACATAACACCTTGGTGCATGGATTGGTGTTCCGTATAGAGTCTGGGGTAAAAAGGTTGAAGGTCAAATGTCACAGAGCTATTGACCATTTTTTCGCCATTTCCCCTATAGTGTTGGAATGATAAGTGTGACGTGAGCACGAATGGTGTCATACAGTAGGGTGTAATAAATGAGAAAAAATTAAAAGTTATTTGAGTGATTAGGGTCAAGGATCAGAGGTCAGAGGTCAAATGTGTGATTTTAGGGGTATTTATATACTAATTTGTACATTTTTGCGTCATTTTTAACTCAAAAGTACAAAACCTATACCAACACTATGTTGTACCATGATACCTTGGTATATGAATTTGTAACCTCATAGACTCTGGAGTCAAAGGGTCAAAGTTCTGTTTGTACTCGCATGGGCATTACAATATATCAACATGCCTAAAGAAAGATAACCAAGCCTGTCTCAACATTCGAGTCTCCTTGTACTTGAGCTCTCATGGGCAGTGCGATCCATCAAAAGCCACAGAGCTATAGTGACCCTGTTAGCTACATGTATTTTCCCACTATGTTGTACGCTGATGGTGATGAGATCAGCAACCCCATGGATTGCTTTTTTGTTCAAAGTTTTATTAGAAGCCGCGATAATTTTAAATTTATGAGCATTTCCACTAAACTGGTTTGAAGTGTTTCACATTATGAAATTACGCAAGTAATCATATCATTTCATTTTCAGATTTTACCATTTAATTGAGAAAGCCGGATGTTTATACTTTTAAGTACACGTTGCAGTCATGCTGCCATGTCTCTAAACAGTTTGCTGGAAAAGCGTTATCGAGAATTGCTCAACTTTGTTTCATTGTATTTGTATTTCAATGTGAATGAAGTAAAGATTTAAATTTACCTATCATTTATCATTTCATGTCCATCAAATACAACATTTCCAAAAACAAACACACAGACTCACCACACAACTCGTTAATTTCGCATGCCTCAATCTTACGAAGTAAGAGAACAACGATGACGATATATATATACATATATATATATATATATAAATACTCACTCATAGTATATATATATATATATAGATATATAGTTATATACATATATTCATTGTACAGTTATACAGTTATATATATATATATATATATATATATATATATATATATATATATATATATATATATATATATATATATATATATATATATATATATATATGTATATATATATATATATATATATATATATATATATATATATATATAAATACTATATATATACATATCTATATATCTATCTCTATATATATATATATATTTATATATATGTATATATATATATATATATATATATATATATATATATATATATATATATGTATGTATGTATATATATATATATATATATTCATATATATGTATATATGTATGTATATATATATATGTATATATATATATATATATATATATATATATATATATATATATATATATATATATATATATATGTATGTATATATATGTATATATATACATAAATGTACATATATATATATATATATATATATATATATATATATATATATATATATATATATATATATATATATATATATATATATATATATATATATACATATATCTATATATATATATATATATATATATATATATATATATATATATATATATATATATATATATAATATATATATATATATATATATATAAATATATATATATATATATATGTATATATATTATTAAATTTCACTAGTTAAAACATTTAATCATAATTCATATATAGAACAAAATTAGGTGCGTCACATTGTAGTCTAATAAACTAAATAGAAACTCTTAACCAAAGAATCGTGTTCTATTCATTTTACGGTGAAAAATGAGTAAAAGATTGAATGAAGTTGTTTACTAACAATGATTATAGCATTGCGGGTCTTCTCCTCCAATCCACGTCTTGTTAGAATGACACGTCTTTGTTACATTCTCTGCCATATCATTCTTCCTATATCCAGCAACACACTCAAGAGTAGCAACACTATGCAAAGGTCTTTCTTGGTCGGAGTATGTAACACTGACGTGATCTTTTACAGTCTCATATTCGGGGCACTGAATAGCTGTGATGTGAAAGAAAGTTTTAATGATAAGTATTGTACTTCACTTTTAGGCATATGCCTGGGAAAGTACACATAAGTCACAATGACCTGTTTTCAGTGTGTACCAGATGAATTTGCCAAAGTGGAAAGTGAATGAACACCAAGACAACACCCTGCTCTTTTCGATAAGTGTTCAGAAAATCAAGGAGGGGTGAAGCTCCTACCATCGGGACCGAGGACGGTGAGCGCTACTCAACCATTGGCCACTTTTCAAAAAGGTCGGGTGTGGGGGAAGGTGTACTGCAGAAGACAAACCTCTGCGCTTGATATCCGCGTATATCGTTCTGCATATCTATGGAAATATAGCTGGTTAAATCGCCGTTGGATTCGAACCTGGGTCATCCAGCATCTCCGTCGTACGCTCAGCCGACTGAGCTACCCCTAAGTAATTAAAGAACTCTAGAATATTTATTTCAAATTTATATCTTACTAAATGCAAAATGCTTAAATATGAATAGAATAACTAACAGATACTTGTTCATTCACCTGTACAATACCTCTATTTAATTAGATGCGAAAGGAAGAATGCAAAATACGCTCCTCGTTTGCTCTGTTCATATGCCACTTTTATTTTATTTTCTGTCCTGTCCATTGTCTCAGATTCAACTTTGACATTTGTGGAGTCTGAATTTATATTGATATTGAGATTGAAATTTTCTAGCATTTTACATCATTATAACCTACAAAATATTATGTTGTTATATTTTGATTGTTCAATGTTTTTATCACAGAAATTCAAACTCATAACTTAAACGTATTTTTAGGTTGGAAGTAAGCATATGCCATTACATATTTTTGTTCAAACGACAGCAAACCTATAAACACGAATATGCCTAATAGTAACATTTACTGTTCTATGCTTTATAATTTCTCTCCTGACACATCCGATTAACTTAAGCCATTACGTCTAAGAAAGAAACTCATTTAAACAGTTTTGAGGAACAGAATAAACTAGACGTCATAACCTACTGACACAAGTCTTATCTGTGTAAATCACAAAGGATCAAGTTCGTTTAATGAACGGTAATTGCTTTTTTTATTTTTTTATTATTTATGGAAAACATGGCTGATGGCTGAAAATATTTCTATAAACTATAATTGTGATGTGAATTTTGATAAGTATTGTATTTACTTTTAGGCATATGCCAGGGAAAGCACACATAAGTCACAATGACTTGTTTTCAATGTGTAGCCGATGAAGTTGCCAGGGTGGAAACTGGGTGAACACAGGGTCAACACCCTGCTCTTTTCGAGACGTTTTCGACGTTCACCGTTTGAAAAGGTCTATGCAGCATCAGCATCGTTGTTTTATATAGTTAAACATTTCCAGTGTTGCTTACTAAAAATCTATCATAGTCCCGGTAGCCTGAATTGATTCAAAAACGTAAAATGAAATGTGCTAAATTTTATTTTATTATAATTACAAATGCCTTACTCCCTCCTACTGATAAAAAGCAACTGATATAACTAACATGTATGTAGTTAACTTCTTGTTTCTGTTCATCCGTGTAGCAATTGTATATGTAATTTAAAGATTCAAATATTTGTTTGCAGAGACTTTGAACAAGTCTAAGTCAAGTATAAATAGTTTTCTTCACTTTCACTTGGAGTAAAATGTTTATATCAGAATGGAATTAGTCATATATTAACATATACTATATTAAAAGCATTATATCATACATATTACAAACAACGGAACCTTTACTGCCCTGTACTGTGAGGTCTGCATGTCATGTGTTGTGGTCGGCTATAGTTACCAAACAGTCTGTACTTTTTGCCAGTTACACAAATCTCCATTAGGTATTCTGGTACTATTTTGAATCCACATAAAGTATTTCCTCTAAACTTACCTTCAACGGTGACGTTAAATGTGCATATATTTTCATTTCCAGATGAGTCAGTAAAATGATAGTTAACCACTGTTGTTCCTAGCTGGAAAGTTTGGCTTGGTTTGTGGGTTGATGTTACGTTAACAGCCTCTTGTGAATTGTCTGTAGCGGTGGGAATATGCCAATCTATAGCAACTGATGATTCTCCAATAGGCAGAAGTATGCTGAAAGTTTCTGGACAGTAGGAAATAACTGGGGGTGCAATATCTGAGAAAATAAAAGGTAATATAATTTTAATTCCATGCAATTACAAATTAGTGTGGGAATTATAGCAATGTTAAATGATAAATCATAATAGAAAATAATACAAATTAGCTAATATAAATACTGAACTTTCGTATTTTCAACACTAAACACTAGTGTTATTTTCTCATTATCTGAAATGTGTTCTGTGAACCTTCTGATCACACGCACTGCACAATCTTCTTTTATCACACGCACTGCACAATCTTCTTTCATATATAAGTAGAATTCGAGGCTAAGAAACTATTACTAAATTATATGTTTTCGATGGTTTTGCGATTTCAATGATTGGATTATATAAGCCCCAATTTACTTAAGAGAAAAACATTAGGTGAAGCGAGAAAAAAAAAGGTTTTGACACGTTTTTGATGTTTTTTTCAAAGAGAAGATAAAGACTATTGTTTGTTATAATGATATATTTTCTATTTGTAATATTTATTTTTACAAGAACAGCACATCCATCGCTATTTATACATCAAACAATCATGTTTAAGAACAAATGATGTTTTCAAAGCCTTATTCATAGACAGTGTAAGAACATTGTAACATGTGTGCGTAATGTGGTTTGCTAAAAATCAAACAATACCATGACTTCCCAGTCAAGTTCAAAGACGAGGAAAAAAGTGCTGTACTGGGTTTTGAAGAGGCACTGAATCCAACAAGGCAACATATATTTTGGCTGCTAATTGTTTCGTTTTTTTACTTTGTGCGCAAATGTACGATCGCTCCGTGATAAGAACAGTGATAATACTAAATACCTTTGCACTCTGATTTTCCGTCTCCCAATCCACAAACCACTTAGAGAGCAGATTTTGATGACTTCACGATTTGCCACATATCCATCTTCGCACTGGAGAGTAGCTGTGCTGTTAACGCCTCTGTTCGTGTCCGAGTAGCTTACCATAACATGATCATTATCGGGCTCAATTTCGGAGCATTGAAAGGCTGAAATTACAAAGACAATAATAGATATCGATATTATAGGATACAAAAGAATAACTGGACAATTAACAAATTGTTTTGACAACATTATGATAATGTTGAATACCTTTGCACTCTGGCGTTCCTTCTCCAACCCAAGATCCATCTGGAGAGCAGATTTTGATGATCGCAAGATTTGCCTCGTATCCAACTTCGCACTGAAGTGTAACTGTGCTATTTACATTTCTGCTCATATCAGAGTAGTTTACCAACACAAGGTTATTATCAGGCTCAATCTCGGAGCATTGAACGACTAAAATTAGAACGGAGAATAAAGAGAGATATTCTAACACTAATAATTGAATAATATAAGATTAAAACTTTGATTACAATCGTTGTTAGATAATATAATACATCATGTTAAGCAATGAGCTAGACAAAAAGTTATTCAAACAGGAGTGCACAGTGAGATTTATTCCTGTCATTCAAAATCGTAAGAGAATCAATTCCCAGCCGAATGCTGATTGTTATAAATCCTGGCCAGACCATACCAATTCCTTCAAAATATAACATTGTTCCAATTGGAAACATGGAAATTTAACAAACTTGTTTGGCGTATTGTTCTTCCTATATAAACGTCGTTAGACACCAATACGACACGTTATTAAGGCTCAGTGTCCATTATATATTTTCATAAGAAGGTACGAAAAATATATTTCATTGCCAAAGAGAATAAGAACAAGTTATGGTCTCAACAAGTATTATATTCTCAATTGTAAAAGTAACAACCTAAGTGTCACCTATTTCACCCGATATTCATGAAATTGTGGAGAAGGGGTACGAAAGACAAACGAAATGTTCCCCAGCATTTGATTGGTCAAAGTACTGAAGAAGTCACGTTTGGCTAAAGTCTGTTTGAAAAGGTCTATGCAGCATCAGCATTAGCAGCATCAGCATGATCATCATCATCAGCATCATCAGCAGCAGCAGCATCCGCATCAGCATTAGCATCAGCAGCATCAGCATGATCATCATCATCAGCAGCATCAGTATCAGTATCCGCATCAGCATTAACATCAGTAGCAGTAGCAGATCATCATCATCAGCAGCATCATCAGCAGCATCATCAGCAGCAGCATCCGCATCAGCATTAACATCAGTAGCAGTAGCAGATCAACATCAGCCGCAGCATCAGCAGCAGCATCAGCATTAGCATCGTTGTTTTATGTAGTTATACATTTTCAGTGTTGCTTAATTAAAAGCTATCACAGACATGGTAGCCTGAATTGAATTGATTCAAAAACGTAAAATGAAATGAGCTAAAGCTAAGGTTTAGGTATTATCATTTTAATTCCATGCAATTGCAAATTAGTGTTGGAGCTGTAGCAATGTTAAATGATGAATCATAAGAACAAATGATAGAAAATAGCTAATAGGAATACTGAACTATCTTATTAATATAATATATACATATATATATATATATATATATATATATATATATATATATATATATATATATATATATATATACAGTATATATATATATATATATATGTATATATATATATATATATATATATATATATATATATATATATATATATATATATATATATATATATATATATATATATATATATATATATATATATATATATATATATATATATATATATATATATATATATATATATATATATATATATATATATATATATATATATATATATATATATATATATATATATATATATATATATATATATATATATATATATATATATATATATATATATATATATATATATATATATATATATATATATATATATATATATATATATATATATATATATATATATATATATATATATATATATATATATATATATATATATATATATATATATATATATATATATATATATATATATATATATATATATATATATATATATATATATATATATATATATATATATATATATATATATATATATATATATATATATATATATATATATATATATATATATATATAATAAATCAATTACAATTGAAGAAGGTCTGAAGTCAGACCGAAATATTTTTGTTATATTTTATAATATATATATATATATATATATATATATATATATATATATATATATATATATATATATATATATATATATATATATATATATATATATATATATATATATATATATATATATATATATATATATATATATATATATATATATATATATATATATATATATATATATATATATATATATATATATATATATATATATATATATATATATATATATATATATATATATATATATATATATATATATATATATATATATATATATATATATATATATATATATATATATATATATATATATATATATATATATATATATATATATATATATATATATATATATATATATATATATATATATATATATATATATATATATATGAAACTTCCCTAACAAAACATTTAATCATATTTCATATAAGAAAATTTTATGTGCGTCACATTGTAGTCTAATAAACTAAATAGAAACTTGAAACCATGCTTTAAAGAATCGTGTTGTATTCAATTGGAATCATAACCTACTGACACTAAAGTCTTACTTGTGTAAATCACAAATTTAATTTGATAACGTTCAAAAAGGATCAAGTTTGTTCAATCAACATTAATTGGTATTTGTTTTTAATATTTAAGGCAAATATGGCTGATCGCTGATTTTTTTTGTATAGAAACTACAATGCAAAAGCGATAGGATTTTACGAGTTTTGGAAGCGTCAGCTGCGTAGCACCTATCTCACATAAGTCACCCTGAAAAATAACAAGGAATACAGATAGTTATTTTTGTCGGCTTTTCAGTTAATTAAATGTAGCCCTAAAAATATTAAATAAACTCATATTTTGACAAAAGATCTTGCCCTCTGACCCCAATCCCTAAAAGTTGGTTTAACCTCTAATTCAGGTCAATTGTAGAAAATTAATAGTTAATCACTTTATAACACCTTCTTTTTTTCTTGAAATATAGCTATTAATCAACAGTAATTGGTATTTAAAAATATTTATGGCAAACATAGCTGAGCCCAGTTTTAAAATACATTAATAAAATCTATGTTGCCACAATTATAAACATATTTTAGCATATCACGTTATAAATGTCTCTTCAAGTTGGTTCCTTCGAAGGTGCAAGCACGTGTGAGTATGTTGGTGTGTGATAGTGACTTCCAAGGTGCGGATTTTAATACAAAGCTAATATCTAAAAACAATACTGATTTATTTTATCATTTAACTGAACAAAAAAGCAAAATGCCAAACCATGACACTCTGGCTCATCATCGCCGACCCACAAACCACGTTCTGAGCAGGTTTGAATACTTGGTGTCTGAGGCATGAATCCAAGTGAGCATTGCAAGAATGCTTTACTTTGGAAAACCCTCTGTTGATTCGTGTAATGTACTGTAACGTTAATCTTTTTCGGCTGAATAACAGTACACATAACAACTAAAATTGAAAGAAAATCGAACGTGAAAAATACTGTTTGGGTTAAAAAAGAGAGCAAAATAGGAGAACAAATATACTTCGCAGGCACATAAAATACCCTCTGTGCAGCATTTTCGAAATAATTTCATGTGCATATCTTTTTTAATAATCAAAGAAATCTTAAACCAGTGTCCTTTTGATAACATCTACCAACATTGTAATAAACAAGTGTCATTCAGTATTACAATATGGTTGGATATTTTTATTTGAAGAGAACCATTTCATAAAATTAGCAATGTCCTTTGAAATTGAAGTTTGCGAACGTTCATAACAGTACTTGATATATAATTTATTTCAAAATTAAAAAAATTATATTATTATAATCTATTCTTCAAATTCGATTATTTCTTGTGTCTTTGAAGAGAACATACAGAGAATTAGGTATATTACATTGTTCTTACAATATTTCATTTCATTTTTTTCTAAATATTAAGGAAAGCACTCACAAGTAATTGTTGAAACAATTATCTACTTGCCAAAGCCAGATAACGTTAGGCCCAACGCATCCGCAGTTTTAGAATTGTTCCAGCGGTCGTGTTAGATGATTTACTTTTGGCATTTAAAAAATATTTGTCCAAAAGCATAAGATCGTGCAAACGGCAGAATGACAAAGCAACCGAAGTAGAACGTAATCAATAAACTGAATAAAACATAACTACCACTGATCGATGACACAAAGGCTAAATATAGGAATTAACATGTAGATTATGCTCTACGTTTTTAATGTAAAATTATTTTGTAAAACTATCTGTAATGTAAAATTTATCATTAATAAGCTTAAAGGAATATTCCCATTTTTTTCGTAACCCTTCATAACAAAGAGAACAGTTTTAGAAACAATTTAGTACAAAAATCAATTTGATATGTTATTCCTACCATATGGATATTCAAATTTTAAGGTTCACAAAAAACGCCAATAAACGATTAGCAAATGGCTCAGTATGACATCACAGCAACACATTCTTCCACAAAGTTTATGTATTCTATTAAAATCTATCATCCTTTTTTATTAGTAAAACCTGCTAGAACAATAAATTGATGAATGTTAGGTATTTATATACATTGTCAAATATACCCAACTTCAATAACTTTAGGAAAATTGTTTCTAATCATACAGAAACAACCAATTAAAGTTTAGATTCAATTATAGAAATCTGTAAAAATCCATATCTTCTCAAAGAAACATCATATCAAGCTGGTTTTAGTACCAAATTGGCTCTAGAAGTATGCGCTTTCAAATAAAACTTTACAAAAAACCCATGGGAATATTCCTTCAAGAGTTTTGTTTATGCTATACGTTAAAGAGGCGATATCGTCATATGTGCACAATACTTAGAATTCCTTTCAAATTTTTTTATTGGTTGAAATTTTGCTGCGTGATTCGTTATCTCGTATTATTGCATGGTGTATACTTATTTAAAACGCTTTGAAGCTCACCACACGAGAAAGCCCAGATGGTTGCGGCGATCGCAAAAAACTTTTTTTTTCAAATCATGTCGTGAGTTCGAGCCCCGGTAAAATCGTTTATTTTGACTTTTGCTTTCATCTTCTTCTTCTTTTTTCTCAGTAATTTTCATTTGGTGACTATCATTGTAGTATCATGATACTAAAATTTCACTTTCGCTTTCTGACCAAAAAGCAGTGAAAAAAACAAATAAGTTTCTCGTCACTAATGTAATGCGCTGAGTATGTAATTCTGCACACACAACGTACATGCTAGTGTCTGGCTGTACTGTGTGGTATAAACAGACAGAGGATCGGATCTTGCCTCCACAACCGGAACTGACGTCAAAATATAGTATCCCCATTTTTACCGTATTTTACTGAGACGAACCTCCCTCTTTAAGTGCCACAGGGAACGATACGAATTGGCCTTGTTTAGTTACAACATGCCATCACCGCAGTTACATGTATGTCTATCAGGTTATATTGTTTTTCAGATGAAATCTTTTCTTTGGTAAAGTTGCTGATTTGGAGTGAACATATCATATTACATCAACCAACGTTATTTACAATCATTGCGAATATAATGTTGTGGATAAGATCTTCACTATAAAGATTCCAATATTTTCGGATGATGTTCTCACTTGTGTACTTATAAATGTTACACGGATATTTCAATAACAATATGCAGGGTTTAATTGTATTAAGAACGCGGTTGATCAGTCTTGGAATACCTACGGTGAGCGGATAAACTAATCCGTTGGTATATCTCTGGTGCAAATTCAGAAAGGAAAGAACAACTGACTTACTGCTACTGATCGATGGCACAAAAGATATAAATGTAGAATTGAACATCGATGTTGTTATATTTACTTTTATTATCTCATATCATTTGGTATCTTTACAATTGAATAGGCGGATATGGTTAAACATTCTAACAAAGCTTTTAAATAATTGGAGGTCAAACGTTAAAAGTCATGGGTCAAAGAGGTGCTTTATATGCAAAATTATGCGGATTCTTAAACTAAAAAAGTACAAGACCTATACCAACGCTATGTTCTACCATGCCAGCTTGTTACATGGATTTGTGTCCCGCATAGACTCTGAGGTCAAAAGGTCAAAGGGCAATGGTCGCAGAGCGATTTATCTTTGTTCACCATTTCCCCTATAATCATGGAATGGTACGTGTGACGTGGGCATGAACGGTGACATACACTAGGGTACGATAAATGTGAAAAATGGCAGTGGTACTTTATAGTGATTAGGGTCAAGGGTCAGAGGTCAAAGGTCAAATATGTTATTTTAGGGGTAATTATGTACTCATTTGTACATTTTTTAGCATTTTAAACTCAAAAAGTATAAAGCCTATACGAAGTCTATGTTGCACCATGACACCTTGGTACATGAATTTGTGTCCTGTAGATTTTGATGTCAAAAGGTCAAAGGTCACAAAGCTATTGACCCTTTTCACCATTTCCTCATATAGTTATGGAATGGTAAGTGTGACGTGGGCATGAATGGTATCATACAGTGGGGTGTGATGAATGTACACAATTTCAGAAGTTAATTTCAGTGTTTAGGGTCAGAGGTCAGAGGTAAAATATGTGATTTTAGGGGGTAATTATGTACTAATTTGTACATTTGTAGTACAATACATCAACATGCCTAACGAAAGATAGCCAAGCCTGTCTCAACATCTGCTTGTACTCAAGCTCGCATGGACAATGCAATTCATCAAAAGTCACAGAGCTATAGTGACCCTGATTGTTATATCCCCCTCTATGTTGTACGCTTAAGGTGATAAGATCAACAACTCCATGGATTGCTTTATTGTTGTATAAGTAAGCATATGCTTTATTGGTTTACTTTAAATATCGAAGTGAACTAGACGACTGCAAGTTGTTTAGTTTTAACGTGTGCTTGCCTTAACGGCAGTTGTTTGTATCTACATGTATCTCTACCATCCATTGTGAAGTAGTACTTTTTCATATGGAATAGTTTCACTTATTTTCTACTGTCACTTGCATAAGATGTTTGAGCTGACCAACTATATTACATTAACCCATACTGCCATACCATTCATAAGAATTGTGTCTATTTTGATATAATCTTCACTATAGCTCTTATTAGCCGCAGTATTTGTACACAATGATGCTAAGATGTCTTCATATGTGCATTTATTAATGTTACACGAATATTTCCATAAAAATATGCAGGGTTTAATTATAGACATTTATTTAACAAAATGGTCGATTATTTTTGAAATACCCACGGTCAGCTGATGCACTCCAACCATGGAGAAGACGCTATTTTTCTCAGATATAATTGCATTCATACCAAGTAGCTAAAATACAAATAGAAAATGAAAGGCCTTACCATTTCTCTCAAAATAAAAGAACCCCTTTCTCTCCAAAAGCTTTCCTTCCTTGACAGTTTTCAAATTTATCTCACAAAGTGGCGGAGAAGGTCTAAAATTCAGTGACTTGCACGAGCAATGTTGCAAACATAATGTTATGCACTGTTTCCATTCAAGTTCATTTAACACCTCCGGTGATTCTAACGCTTTGTTCTTTCCAAGCAATATTAAATCAAGTGCATAACCTGACAAAACAACACAGAAAATATGAATAGTTATTGAAACATTAACCATCGACTTCTAAAGGTATATGGTACACCAGCACAAGTGTATTATTTCATGGTATTATTTCATTTTGTTTTAGTTTCTAAATATTCCAAAGCTGTCTTATATTTGTCTTCTTTCTATATTAGTTTTAAAATGTATAAATATTTCAAATCTGTGCAAAAATACCTCAAAATCTTCATTTCAATTGTAATTAATGTAAATGAGTTCAAAATGTAAAAAATACAAAACAAAAGTTGATTTCAGTGCTTTCAAAGTAAGAACGTGTATATTATGATTTTAGAAACGTATTGTATATTCACATATTTCGAGTAGGTAATTAAGCATGCAAAGATATCTCCAGATCTCCATTACGATATCCAAATAACATTACACATTTTTAAATGTAAATAATACAATATAAAAGTCGATATTAGTTGCTAAACAACGTGTTCTGGAGCTCAGTTCCAAGGCATAATTGTTTCAACACTGGTTGATAACTGTACGGTACAGCTTTACAGAGTACTTCAAACTGCGATATAATTTGGTATCTCAGCTAGTAACAAAGCATCTAATCAGAATGAGTGTTATATCGAACCACATACAAATCTCCTTCGTTCAACACTGTATTGTATTCAATATTGGTGGAAATTCCTAAGATGAAGATAAAGACGAATTGAAGTATTTACCTTAACAAGAACTCACATAAATAGTATTATCTAAAATAGAAAATAGTAACTTATTCGTTTAGATTGCTAAATCATATAAAGCAGGACAGAACACATTTAAAACTATAACCACTCAAAAATCTCGTCCAAAACTTGGGCTCTG
>JAIGNY010000120.1:260000-287817 GCA_020152595.1 Chiridota heheva
GGTCATATAACCTTAACACAGAATGACGTACTTAATAATGCAGACAATTTAGAGTAAATATACAAAAAGTAGTGTGTATTTATTGTCAACCTGACGCCACATGAATGAGTACGCGTTTACAAGAATAAATCATGATTTTATTTGCCAAAGCTGAGATATGGAATAAGTTGCGATGCAATTGAAAAAAAAAAAAAACATGTAAACACTTTTACTGCGACCAGAATATTACCGTCTTTAGATTTACTGCACAAAAGGTCATTTAAGTTTTATGTATTTTTTAAAGTACGTTCAAAGCTGGAAAAAAGTTCATATATCTTTAAAATGAAAATTCGGATTTGTTTATTCTATAATGCAACGACAAATTAAGATATTCGAAAAGTCTTGTCAACGGCTGTTTAAGTTTGTATCGGTTTGATTATTGATCATATGGTTAGGACACTCCAGTCCAGTATACCAAATATAATGTGATTGTCTCTAAGTTGGTCCGTTATTCGTAGAACGGTAGATAAATGGCTCATTTACGTGGAGATTATTCCTGGTTTAACTCTTTCTGACTATCAGTCAAAACCTCATTATACACGTCCATTGACTTTAACATTCAAATGCACATTGCTGAATACAATAAGAAAATCATGTATCACAAACAAACACATATTGTAAAAACCTTCTTAAAAGTTTATACCAAAAATATTGATTTAGTATCACGTATGTATTTACATCTCCAAACCGAACAATCTAAACAATAAACTGGACTGCCTATATACGCCGCTTGCACTTATCCAAAGATGTATACCCGGGTAACAGGGGGATGGTTACGGTTTGGTTCATGTTCGTTAAATACTTTGCACTTAAAACAATCATGCGGTTTCTAACAAACGAGTAACACTTGATTTCGTAAACAATAGCAACAATAACTAATACAGAAATTATAACTATCTATGATTTTCGGAATCGTGCAATAAACTAATTTCTCTTTTGCTTCATCTATTCTCATTTTTTGTAAATTTATTGTGGATAAAGAATTGAAATTAAAATCAAATATGAGTATCCGTCTGAGATTCACTGAATTTTATCTTTTTTAAAACAGCCGGATTATCAAAGATGGCTTCCTCATTTGTTTTTCTCAGCATCTGACAAGTACGATGCAAACATTTACGTATATGTTTTCAGAAAAGATTGTTTCCTCATATGCTTTTGTTGCATTTTAACCACTGATCATCACAAAGTAACTCCCCACATTAATTTGTAAATAACATACATTAACATATAATCAATTTGCGTCAATTAAATAAGAATATAATCGATTGCTTCAATACACACACACATATATATACATACATATATATATATATATATATATATATATATATATATATATATATATATATATATATATATATATATATATATATATATATATATATATATATATATATATATATATATATATATATATATATATATATATATATATATATATATATATATATATATATATATATATATATATATATATATATATATATATATATATAGATATGTATATATATATATTTCATTTCATTTCATTTTATTTTGTTTCTTCACAACATTAACATATGTACAACAGAATAACAGATAACAAGCTTTGGTAGAAGTTTGAAGCAAAAGAAGTAACATAATATGATATATACAATATAATACAATACAAATGATGTGAAAGGAAGTGCTTTAAAAACTCTTTTAAAGCATAATATATATATATATATATATATATATATATATATATATATATATATATATATATATATATATATATATATATATACATATATATATATATATATACATTTATATATATATATATATATATATATATATATATATAAATATATAAATAAATATATATATATATATACATATACATATATATATATATATATATATATATATATATATATATATATATATATATATATATATATATATATATATATATATATAAATATATATATATATATATATATATATATAATATTTATATATATATATATATATATATATATATATATATATATATATATATATATACTTATATATATTTATATATATATATATATATATATATATATATATATATATATATATATATATATATATATATATATATATATATATATATATATATATATATATATATATATATATATATATATATATATATATATATATATTTATATATATATATATATATATATATATATATATATATATATATATATATATATATATATATATATATATATATATATATATATATATATATATATATATATATATATATATATATATATATATAAAATATAAATTTTCATTCATTTATATGATAGACGACTATTTAAGAAACAACTTGGAGAAGAAAAAACATGTTTATATCTTATTCCCAAACTGTAGAAGTTATTCCATTTCAAATATTTCATCAGTGTGTTGAAAAGTGACCTCGCAGCGTAATGTCATTATCGCAGATTCAGGGAGTATTCATGTGTTTCTCAAAATCCATTGCATATTGGAAACAGGTTTTGTTTATCTGTCCATGCACCATAGATTCGAAATGAAAAGCAAACAACATTTTCATTTTACAGAGACGCATGAATAATTATATCACATTTTACACAGTGTGGTCACCGTTTTGACACACTGATCAAATATTTAGATTACAATAACTCTTAAACGGATTCAAATTCCCGGGAGTATTTCTTTAAAGCATTCGTCACTGGGTGATATCTTATTTTCTTTCATCGTCTGTTCAGACGCAATAATGTAGCCTAATGAGCCTACCACAATGGCGTTGGAGGGGTTGGGTAGGCTAGGGATCATAACATTCGCACGTTCATGGATTCCATTTTTTCCCCTATTTTTGGTCAAATCTAATTTGCTTGCCAGTAAAAACATTTAAAAATATTTAATGATGTTTGAGTTACTGGGTTACTTTTTATTTTCAACGTCGTAATTTTTTTTTCAAAGCTTTATTCTTACATCAAAAAAATAAACATAGAAATTGGTCAATTTTATCAAATTCTCAAAACAAACATAAAAAAAGGTTGGACCATTTTATTTCTCTTTGAAATCCAACACAGAATTCTCGACGATCAGATACCATTTGATATGGTAAATACCATAAAAAATAGAAAAGAAAAAAGGAACTTGCAGCACTAATCATTGATTAAAAATGCCAAATCCAAGATCATCACATCTTCGTATCTAATCAAAAAAAAGTTCTTAATAATCTGGCACTTTATGTCAAAGAAGACAGAATTTGAGACAAGTTTTGATTATTAATACAAATCAATTACCAGAGACGTATTATTTGTGTGGAAATATTTCCAAAAAGTGGTTCAGTAATTTATGAAGATATTAATATCAACAAACATAAATCTTTTATTAACATGACCTAAAAATTGATATATATTAGACCTTGCAACCGAATTTGTAAATTGAGCCTCCTATTTTACTTTACTATAGAGAGCTGGAATTGTAGCAGTGGCCGATATTAATTAAAAGAGGACGTGTATGTTTCAAAGTAATTACCAATATATATTACGACCTGCTGATGGTTTTGTTCCCAGCAGCCCTGGACTGCACTGCGGTTGCAGGTAAACGAATTTATCAATCTCTTGTTACCATGGAAATACCCCTTGAAATACAAAATGTAAATTAAAGATGTGCTCTTCGTTTAACTTTGTTTGCATAGTATTGGGCATACTATCCCAACCAATAATTGAGAAATTTATGGATACAATATGCACAAATTCAAACGTTTATTTCAACACGGCACTGTGTGCACAAAATCAATTAAAAAACTCTCTGAAAGTTTGATGAAAATGTCACAATCTAAGAAGCATTCGATGCGTATTCTTTACGACTTCGAACGATAAACTCCTGTTCAATTCTTTGTTGTATGACTTTCTTTGTGTCATACTGACAACAAAAACAGGGAGACATATTTAAAAAATTTAATATATGAGCATCAAAGTTTCTTTGTATATTAAAGACGAGATGATCAATGTAAATGTCTTCTCTAAAGGTTATTAAATGCATCTTAATGTCAGAATTTGCAAAACGTTTTTAAAAGACACAGCAAGATCATTTTGAACCTGTACGGTGAAACGATTAATTCCTATTGAAACCATTGTTTTATGTTGTTCTTTGCATCGCTTGGTCAAAACAGTTTTAGCATATATTGTTTAATTTCAATAAATCATCGCCATTTTGATTAACTTTATGCTATTTTTATTGTATTTTAATAACCAGATCTAGCGTGCAATTTGGACAAAACAGATTTTAAACATATTGTTCAGTTGGTAATAAATCATTGTCATTTGATTAACTCCATGCTATTTACATTATATTTTATTAACCAGGTCGTGCAATTATGAATATTTCCATTTTCAATGCGTTTGCTTATCAACTCTTTCCCGGCGAGATGAGTTTTTTAATGTATTCTACCGCGATAGTGTTATCCAAGACAGCGCAATTTTCATATAAATTTTACAAAAATATTATATTATACGAAATCTCTAACAACGCTATGTGATCTCGGCTATTTTAAAGATAAGAAATTGATTGAATATCTCCTTGTGAGCACAGAAGAAATATTCTGTGCCGATTGAGAAGACTTATTCAAACTCTTTAATTCTATTTTCTTAATTCACATTACCATTGTATGCCACTATAGCCCTTCAAGTGTAATAGTTATTTTGATAGGGTGCAGATTCTCTTTAAGTTGTATTCCCCAAATTTCACATGTGACCGATGTATATTTATTGCTTAACGGTATAGGGACAGGTAGAGCAACAATGGTAAAATTGATTTGAAATGTACTAAAACGCATGCATTGGAGAGCCATTTATGTTGATCACAATTGCTCATTTTAGCTATTACATCGTACAATTTGGTATTAATTGTAGGAAACCAGAGAATAAAAGCGAATATGAACATCACATCAAAAGCCTACCACTATGCGCAGAAATTAAATTAACATTTTACATATCCAAAAAGAATGACAGGCATATTCTTTACCGCTTGAAACGATTAATTGCTAGTCAATTCATTGTTTGATGCTTTTCTTCGCATCCTTTACACATAAAAGTTTTATTAATCTTAAAAAATAAATCATCACCATTTTATCAGCTTATTGCTTTCTACATTATATATACCTTTCTCTAAAATTGTGAATGTGGTTGCTTGTCTATTGTTTTCCCACGGACTAATTTTTTCTTATTCTATGCATTTTTTCATCTTTAAATCAAAGCGCACAGAGAAAACAGATTCATATATTGGATTTAATATTCATATTTGTTTCCACAAAAACAGATTATATTGCACGAAATCCTTAGCAACGCTTTTTGTCTTTTCCCGTCTCTTTCAAAATCCTAAATTGATGCACAGTCTGTCTAGAAAGTAACTATATTATTTATGCATATTTTAATCATATGCAACTTTTCTTTCGATTAATACCATCCAACAAAGAGAAGTTTTAGATATAGATCTTTTCAAACCGAGTTTAGCCAAACGTGATTGACCAATCTGGAGGGGAACTTTTCCATTATTTCCCAACCAATCAGGTGCATGTTTAAGGGGAAATGTAAGCAGCAGTACGATCGCTTATTTCCTTCATGTATAACGCACATATGATACGTGCGCTTAAAAACAGTTTTGTTCTCATACGCTTCGTCCCATGCCGTGCGTGAATTGTGCAGACGGCCAAGATTCATCCAGTATTTGAATGGTCAATAAGATTCTTCCAGTATACGATTGGTCCATTATGGATACGTGAATCACGGCCGTGTGACATTATTCAAATTAGTCTATACGTTCACACTTACAAAAGCAAAAAACATACTCTGTATCTATTAAAGATACATAATTCCATTTCCAATAATTAATGACAGGTATATACTGCAAATTCTTGAAAAGTTTTGAACACGTTTAATTTTCATTTTATCCAATTTTCCGATATTCATTATCTTCAGTTTAAGTAATTTGAAATAGCACTTTCTTCACAAAGGAATTATTACCAATTGCTATTGCGAAAATGTACCCACGAATACGTTTTGCTGATACATCAATATGTAGGAATGCTTTATTTTAACTTACTTTTGAAAAGTAAACAAAAAAATATAAATGATGATCAACAATGCAATTTTTAGATATCAACTACGTGGTATTACGTAGCTAAGACCGTTTATAAAATGATTGGAAAGATACAAGGTTTATTGTATACACTTTCAGACCTAATAACAGATTTTGCTTAACGAACCTATAGCCGCTTAAATGCATTCTCTCAAATGCATAATGTGTACATGGCGGGCCCCATTGCATTACTAATCGTTAATATGAATGGGCCTGAAACTAAGTTTTCTCCCAGAATATGCATTCTTTATTATGTGGACATAACTAAGCCCAATTTGATAGCAGCCCGAGCTCGCACCCTAGGTTACCAAGCTTCCGTGCTATAAATAAGGTCCCACAGGCCTCTCGCTCCTAGCAAACGCGTACCTTAAGCACCACACTCATACCTCTGTGTGATAAACTTTGCAGTGAGTTTACAAAAAGATACATACATCTCATCTCAATGTTTGTGGTTTTAGATTTCACGTATGGTGTATATATATATATATATATATATATATATATATATATATATATATATATATATATATATATATATATATATATATATATATATATATATATATATATATATATATATAAATATATATATATATATATACATATATATATATATACATATATATATATATATATATATATATATATATATATATATATATATATATATATATATATATATATATATATATATATTTCTCTCTCTATATATATATATAATATAAATTTATATATATGTATATATATATATATATATATATATATATATATATATATATGTATATATATATATATATATATATATATATATATATATATATATATATATATATATATATATATATATATATATATATATATATATATATATATATATATATATACATATATATAAAGTACATTACCATAAATATGACAATTTAGAAGAAGAAAAAAGAATCTTGTGAAATCGACGCTTTAAATATTCTCACTGAAATATAAAGAGTGATGGACAGTAGTTATGGGAAAAACATGAATGGGTACTTTATACAACACAAGGAGCTATGCACGATTAAGATTAGTTTAACAACAGCCTATAAAAAGATTTTGTAGGTCAACAAAGGATATGAAAAGGATGCACTATTATTCTTAAACAAATTTAAATTTAAATACAAAGGAATCAGCTTAGAAATGTAGTCTTCGTGTTTACATCAATCAATAAGACAATTTAGGTGTGAAACGAAAAAGGTATTCGAAAAAGGTATTCGAAATTTCAATGCGATCGTTATACGAAATTTAGATGGGCTGGCTAAAGAGGAGATCGCATTTTGAAGAAGAAAAAAAAAACTTCCGAGCCCAATACAAAAAACCAATGCATATAATTTTCGCAGCAATTGTTTATGTTTAAAATATAGCTTTAACTTATAAAAGAAGTAAAGTTGCATGATGGCTTCCAAATGATTCCTTTAAGCATTTCCAGATATGGTGATTTTCAATTATACTGATTATTCGTTAGTTTATTGACAAAAACAAAATTCAGATTAGAAATGTTTTCTAATATATTAAGAATTCAAATTTGGTAAAGTATTCCCTTAAATATCACGGTCAGACTGTCAGAGTGCCCTTTATAACAAACGACGAAATCAACAGATTAACAGAGGAAATCAGACAAAAGTTATACAACGTGGACATATCATATAGCTTGAAAAATTACATAATGGTGATATTTTCTTTTTTAAGTTGATTTTTTTTTAAATGTTTCTGTTTTCTTTCCTGGTCTACTCTGAAGTTTAAGAAGAAAAGGACTAAACAAAATAATCGTTACATTCAGATTTATGACAAAAATTGTTTACTCACCAACAGAAAAAATGAAGCCGAAAAATATCAAAATCACGATTTTCCACAACATTTTGCAAGCGCGTGAAACAAATCCTTGCTCAACTTGCGCAAAGCAGAAAATTATTTAAAAGGATCGTTGATTTGCATGGAAATAGTCAACATTATACACAATGTTAGTCATTCAAATTCTCTGTATCTCTTCTTTTCAAAATGGAATTTCTACATTGAGAGTTTGCTCTATTATCGAATATTTTATTGATTGTCAGTTTGTCTGCTTATCCACTGTATAGGAAAACTGTTATGGATTATTTCCGTGAATTTTTATTTTCAGATATATATGATAAAGGACTAATAAAGAAACAAAGTGGTGTAAAATTGTGTGCAAATACTTTTCAGTTTTAGAGTATGTGTGTTTAAAAGATGTTAAGAGTGCGGCCTCGTAGTGTAAAATGTGATGTGATAAAGACAGATCCAAGATGATTTTAATGTATTTTAAAAAAAGTAAAAAGAAGGTTTTTATATTACTTCGAGTGTAAGGCTCATGAGCATGTGGGTAAAGCATGTTCTTATAAAGTGTATGTTATACCACACATCAATAAGTAAAATTAAAATGCGGAAGAAGTAATTTATTTTCAAACAATTGCACAAACATTGTCTTGGATTTTCCTTCATTACATCACAATAATCACAAATTGTTTCGTTAATAGTGTTTGAATATATATATATATATATATATATATATATATATATATATATATATATATATATATATATATATATATATATATATATATATATATATATATATATATATATATATATATATATATATATATATATATATATATATATATATATATATATATATATATATATATATGTAAAATATATATATATATATATATATATATATATATATATATATATATATATATATGTATGTATATATATATATATATATCTCCCCTCTTTCTCTCTCCCTCTCTCTCCCTCTCTCTCTCTCTCTCTCTCTCTCTCTCTCAATCTGGGAAAACAGTTTAAGGCGAAGATGATTATGTCCTTAAGCAGCAGTCAACAAAAATTCAATGAATGAATTAATAGAGGCAGGTACGGTAATTCTCGATGTAAGAGAATAGGACACAATTTAATAATTAATACATATTCGTGAAAACAACTGCTTATGTAGATAATTTGCAAGTTTTATTTTAAGAAATAGGCGTAGCAGGGCCTAGTCTTCGGATTAATGTTTCAAGTATTAGAATATATTGTCATAATGATCCAAATCGAGAAGAATGCATCAGCAGGTCAGCATGAATCACTGCATGAGTTAATCGCTTAATTTTGTTCGAACAGCGCCACCTACTTACTGAAGCATAATGTCATTCCACAATCTTCGTCACCCTTTGGAATGTCGGTTATATGTTGTGAAAGGTAACACTATGTTACAAGGAACATTTTATTTTTCAAGAAACTGCCTCAAGACTATTGCCGCTACTCTGGAGAACATTACTGGTAGCCCAATAACCGACCCCGTGGTAGACACTCCCATTGCAAACCCAGAAACGAAAATTGAAACATAAGCAGAGCCAGACAATGCTACAGAGCCAGACAATGCTACAGACAATGCTACAGAGCCAGACAATGTTACAGACAATGCTACAGAGCCAGACAATGCTACAGAGCCAGACAATGCTACAGAGCCAGACAATGCTACAGAGCCAGACAATGCTACAGAGCCAGACAATGCTACAGAGAGAGCCAGACAATGCTACAGAGCCAGACAATGCTACAGAGCCAGACAATGCTACAGAGCCAGACAATGCTACAGAGCCAGACAATGCTACAGAGCCAGACAATGCTACAGAGCCAGACAATGCTACAGAGCCAGACAATGCTACAGAGCCAGACAATGCTACAGAGCCAGACAATGCTACAGAGCCAGCTGAAAACAGCGTGCCTGTGTTTCCTCTACTAAGACGCTCTACCAGAATCATAAATCTACCAATAAAATGAAAGATTATTGTACATAAACAGTTGGACAATTGTTAAACTTTTGATCATGCATGAAAACTTGAACATAAATTTTGAACTTTAGTGTTTGGAGACACTAGTAGTCAAGTATATGGTTTATTATGTCACATCACAGAAAGACACTTTGATGTTTTGTTTGGGATTAATTCGTAGTGAAGTGTGCTCATTGTGTGCTCATCTTATACAAAGCATTTCTCAAATCTGAACTGAGAGACAGAACTCAAAAACCAGTTTTGAACTTCAAGACTTTGTTGTGAACAAAGCAAACTTTACATTGCCGTTATACCAATGTTAAAACTATTTTACATGCATGCTTAATAATGCTAGTACTTACACATGCATTCGACCATGTTGTGAACATTCAAATCAACATATGTGTTCTTTTCTAAAATGGGGAGAGTGGGAAGAGGGGATGTTTAGCTCATATTACCTATACTCACTTTAATATAGTGATATAGCGCCATTTAGTGGAACAAAAATGGCTGAATAAACCGGAAGTTACATTGACAAACTGTTCAGTGTTTTCATCAAACAACACTATAGATACCTTTCCTTTAAAGAAACCATGGGATTAGCTTATCATGATTCAAAATCAGTCAAAATTGACCGTTTAACAGCTTCTTGAATTTGTGTATAGATGAATGTGCATAGTCCATGTGCTTTAATTCTATCCAATCAGTAATTTATATGTGGAAATGACGTATTGCGCCGGATTTGTGCATACTATAAGGGTACCAAGCTGCCAAAGCAATGTCTAAAGTCTGTCATTAATGGCGACGCCAGACTTCACAGGGCCCGACTCTGGGGTGGGGTCAAGGCCTTCCAATAATTAAAAAACTACGATTTTCAAATAGGCCTTTACGTCTTTGCTCGCTGGCAATTGCACACATTGGACCTGCTTGTCTCAAACCTGTATCATGCAGGGCCCTGCTGCACATGTCTCTACCTGTATTATGCAGGGCCCTGCTTCACATGTCTCAAACCTGTGTTATGCAGGGCCCTGCTTCACATGTCTAAAACCTGTATCATGCAGGGCCCTGCTGCACATGCCTCTACCTGTATTATGCAGGGCCCTGCTGCACATGTCTCCAACCTGTATCATGCAGGGCCCTGCTGCACATGTCTCTACCTGTATTATGCAGGGCCCTGCTGCACATGTCTCAAACCTGTATCATGCAGGGCCCTGCTGCACATGTCTCTACCTGTATTATGCAGGGCCCTGCTGCACATGTCTCAAACCTGTATCATGCAGGGCCCTGCTGCACATGTCTCTACCTGTATTATGCAGGGCCCTGCTGCACATGTCTCAAACCTGTATCATGCAGGGCCCTGCTGCACATGTCTCTACCTGTATTATGCAGGGCCCTGCTGCACATGTCTCAAACCTGTATCATGCAGGGCCCTGCTGCACATGTCTCTACCTGTATTATGCAGGGCCCTGCTGCACATGTCTCAAACCTGTGGTATGCAGGGCCCTGCTGCACATGTCTCAAACCTGTATCATGCAGGGCCCTGCTGCACATGTCTCTACCTGTATTATGCAGGGCCCTGCTGCACATGTCTCAAACCTGTATCATGCAGGGCCCTGCTGCACATGTCTCTACCTGTATTATGCAGGGCCCAGCTGCACATGTCTCAAACCTGTATCATGCAGGGCCCTGCTGCACATGTCTCTACCTGTATTATGCAGGGCCCAGCTGCACATGTCTCAAACCTGTATCATGCAGGGCCCTGCTGCACATGTCTCAAACCTGTGTTATGCAGGGCCCTGCTGCACATGTATACAACCTGTATCATGCAGGGACCTGCTTCACATGTCCCAAACCTGTATTATGCAGGGCCCTGCTGCATATGCCCCAAACATGTATCATGCAGGGCCCAGCTTCACATGTCTTAAACCTGTATCATGCAGGGCCCTGCTTCACACCCTGCTGCACATGTTTCAAACCTGTATCATACAGGGCCCTGCTTCACACCCTGCTGCACATGTTTCAAACCTGTATCATACAGGGCCCAGCTTCACATGTCTCTACCTGTATTATGCAGGGCCCTGCTGCACATGTCTTAAACCTGTATCATGCAGGGCCCTGCTTCACATGTCCAATCAAAGTAATTGCATAAATTCGCGATAATCTTAAAGGCTACCATTCGCAACGTGACCACGGTAAAATAGATTAAAGGGGGTAACAAAATTGAAAGGGTTAAATTTGCATATCTTTTAGTAGACAATCACGACAGATGCATTTAAAGAGGTAGTGTCTATATCGCATTATATACATTACCAGGTAGTGTCTATATCGCAATGATATAGACTAATCATACAGAAGTCGGGAGAGTCAGAAAAGTCCTCGTTTATGAAAGATTCTAAAGGACTGTTTATTAGACAAGTGGAAGGCAAATAACCACCATATCCCCATGGCTACGCCGTTGGCTATTATAAATATAGGTCCATGGACGTATTGCTACCCTCCACCAGTGGTGCCGCATGGGGGCACGAGGGGGGCAATTTTGTCTCATGGGGGCAAAAGCCTATCAATCGGACAAAATATGTCACAGTTTTCTGGGGGAAAGTGGTGAGAAGCGATCTCGTGGGAAAATATTCCCCACCCCGTAGCGCCGTCACTGCCCTCCACTCAAGAAGAATGATTTTCAGTTGTGTATTAGATTTTGAATATGCAAATATTTAGAACAAAACGGATTTTCACGTTAATGGATATGTCAAGGTAAGATGACGTCACATTAACTTGCAGACTTATATGGGAAACGACTACCCAACCCACGGCCCCACTTACGGGCTGAATTTGTGGATGCAAGGAGGAAATTTTCCCCGTTCCTCCTTCCCTCATTTCTTTTTTACACTAATATCTTTTGCATGGTAATGTTTTGGTATTTTTTAAATTAGTGTTTTATGATTTTACCCCTACTTTCGATAGACAATTTTCAAAAGTTACTCTACCCCCACCACCTCCCTTCCCTCCCCCACACACACACACACACACACTGGCTAAAAATTAAAACAATGTTTATAATTGATTTGAAAACTTATTTTTCACACTAATATAACAAAGATTTATGATACATTAGAATTACAATATGATTGGTGATGTAGGCCTGAGCTAAGCGAGCTCTTGCTCTTTAATGCAGACCATGTACAACAGATACAAATATATTAGATAATAATAACGGTAGAAAAGTTACATATATAGGAAGTATATATATATATATATATATATATATATATATATATATATATATATATATATATATATATATATATATATATGTCATATATATGTATATAAATGTATATATATATATATATATATATATATATATATATATATATATATATATATATATATATATATATATATATGAATAGGCTCTCTCTCTCTCTCTCTCTCTCTCTCTATATATATATATATATATATATATATATATATATATATATATATATATATATATATATATATATATATATATATATATATATATATATATATATATATATATATATATATATATATATATATATATATATATATATATATATATATATATATATATATATATATATATATATATATATATATATATATATATATATATATATATATATATATATATATATATATATATATATATATATATATATATATATGTACATATATAGGCCTATATATATAGGCCTAGGCCTGTATATATAGGCCTATATTATTATTACCATTACTATTATTATTATTGAACTTATTTATATAGCGCCTCTTCCGTGGATCGAAGCGCTTTACAATACAATTGATAATACACAGACAAACTCTTAATATACAATACCAAAACTTTTGAAAACATTTGCAGGACAATATAAAAGCATAAAAGAATTGGTAACAAATAAAATTAAAAAAACTAGGTAAATAAAGCAAGAAATTAAATATCATAGACAGCATAAAACTTAATTAGTAGGAAAAAGATTAGTCTTAAGGGCCTTCTTAAAAGTATAAACAGTTTGAGCCTGACGGATTGCAATAGGAGATTATTCCACAAACGTGGTCCCAGGACAGAAAAGGCGCAGGCCCCACTGACACGATTAGTTCTTGGCACCACAAGGCGAGCGACATCCTTGTTGGCGGATTTTAGACCAACGCCAGGCAGTTGGCGAAGTTTTCAAAGCCTATATCTGGTAGGAACGGGGACTTTTTAATTTCATAGTTGACTATGCGATGAAATAACAAAAGACTTCCGTTGATAGGTCGTTGACAATTTGAACACATGATTCTGTGTTGGCTTGGTCATCACTGATATCGTGTACATGCATCATAAGTTACATTACACAAATAATACCGTTCTCTTAGTAAAAATGCCATTGATATAACGTTATTACAAGTTAAAATGGCGGCTTTCATGGATCTTAATGGATACGAAGCTCCATGTTTTGGTGTATATTCTTGTTATACCAAACGTCCAGGATTCTCCCTGATTGATAGTGTGACATATGAAATATAAAGAGACAAATTTAAAGTGACGTCACATAAATGTACCCCTAAGGTAAACCTGACAGATGTCTCCAAGAAAATAATACCTTGTCTTATGCCTCTGGTATGCAAAATAAATTATTGTCAAAATCCAAGGCATCGTAAATCCAGTGATTGTGAACAATTAACACAACACTATTGAACTGTACTGTGTTGTATATTATTCTCTGTTTCTTTAAAACAATCTAATATAAGGACATTTTCCAAAAATAACATCACCATGTTATGATTATATTAATTTATACAATGATGAAGATGGATTGCTTCAAATGACATTAAAATTGTGCTTTTTGCCGATGCACACAGTGCTGAAACATTTTTGTACCCTTTGGAAATGATCAAGGTTGCCAACTCCAATTCTAACCCTATGAAATTGCCAAAATCATTGTAATTGGCACCTACTTTTAAAGTTAATCCCTTTGTAAATAGCAGTTGTTTTGCACATTTGCAAAATGTTTTATGGTGACTAACTAGTGGATTAATGGTACGGGGAAGGGTGTTATGCCCTAAACCCTAGTTGTGCTTTAAATAACACAAAATATGAATTGCTCCAAAATTAGATCAACATTTTTTAAGAAAAAAAAGAAAAGAAAAATCAGTTTTAGCTCGACTATTCGAAGAATAGTAGAGCTATTCTACTACCTCCAGGGTCGGCGTCCGGTAAAGAAAGTTTTGGTTAAAATTTTCATAACTTAAGTTATGAATGGTGTAAATTCATATGACTTGGCACAGGGGTAGAGGACATGGATACTGATCAAATGAGCATAATTGGAGGGTTGTGTGTGCATACTAATTAGCTTATTTGCATATCAATAAAAAATATTTGTCAGGTGAAAGTTTTGGTTCAAGTTTGGTTCAAGTTTTGGTTCAAATTTTTGGTTAAAGTTTTCTTAACTTAAGTTATGAATGGTGTGCATTCATGTGATTTGGCATAGGGGTGGAGGATATGGGCACTGTTCAGATGAGCATTATTGGGGGGCTGTGTGTGCATACTGATTAGCTCATTTGCATATCAATGAAAATATTTGTCAGGTTAAAGTTTTGGTTTAAGTTTTGGTTCAAGTTTTTGGTTAAAGTTTTCTTAACTTAAGTTATGAATGGTGTACATTCATCTAACTTGACATGTGGGTAGAGGACATGGGTACTGTACAAATGAGCATTATTAGAGGGTTGTTTGTGCATACTGATTAGCTTACTTGCATAACGTTGCAAATATTTGTCGGGTTAAATTTTTGTTGAAGTTTTTAGTTGAAGTTTTCATAATTTTAGTTATGAATGCTGTACATTCACGTAACTTGGTATAGGGGTACTGTTCAAGTGAGCATGATTAGTGGTTGTGCGTGCATACTAATTAGCATAACAATGAAAATTGTTGTATTTTGTTTACACAAATGATTATATATGTAAAGAGCATTGTTTACGTTTAATGCTGAGGTGAAGTGTGTATATTCATCAGGTTGTTTGCATACCAATTGACTTTTGCATACAATATTTAATCTTAGATACTAACTTGTCATAGAGGTAGAGGACAGGGTACTGTTTAGATGATAATAATTTGGGGTTGTGTGTGCATACTAATTAGCTTATTTGCATATCAATGAAAATATTTGTATCTATGATATCTCTTAAATTAAAGTGAGAGTGGGGATTTTGTTTTACACAAATGATCATATATGTGAAGACCATTGTCTACACTCAATGGTGAGGTGTAGTATGCATATTAAGTAGATTATTTGCATAACAATAGACTTGCATACAAAATATTTAACCTGAGATAATAACTTGCTATTTGGTTCAGTGGTAGAGGGCATTTGTACTGTTCAGTTGAGTTGGGGGATTGTGCGTGCATAATAATTAGCTTATTTGCTTAGCAATGAAAATATTTGTATATGTGGTAACTCTTGGATTAAAGTTGGTATGATGATTTTGCTTAAACAAATGATCATACAGTATATGTGAAGAGCATTGTTCACACTTAATGGTGAGCTATAGTGTGCATTTGCTGCAATATGTTTGACCTGAAATCAAAAGTATATGGGTTGTGACTGACTAACTTCACATTTCTAGTTTTGTTATAATATTGACATTACTGACATGAATAGCAATCAAAATGTTTGTCTTGCCATGAATGAAGAAGCAAATAAAAGTATCCTCGCTTCTAAATAATGTTAAGTTAGTGGTTTGAGAAATATAAATAATAAGCAGAATGTGGGGTAGAAGATGACAGGATGATAAAGTAGCTGAAGGAATTAGGATAAGGTCATGTGGGACAGGGTGGAACTGCATGTAGGGCAGAGTGCGGTGGGTTGTTGGTCAGGATTGGCATGTTATACAGGATTTATTGGCATGTACAAGAGGGTGGGTTGGCATGTGAAACAGGATGGGTTGGCATGTTGAACAGGGTGGGTTGGCATGTGGAACAGGATGGGTCGACATATGGGACGGGGGAATAGCATGTGGTGAGACGTCATCTGGATTTCAGTTGTGATGGCATGTGGGTCATGCAAGTAGTGGAATGACATACAGTATTTGGTTTTCAGGTGTGGTTGCACGGAGTATAGACATAGGATGACATTTGCGACAGGTTGGGATGGAATGTGAGACAGTCTGGAATATGCATTATTAGTGGGGAGGGGATTTGTACCGTTTCCAATGTCTACTTTGTCATATTCTAAACAAAATTGTTTCGCATAATTTTGCTTTAATATTATTGTACACTTTTCATTCTGCTTAACTTTGCTTGACACACACACACACACACCCTCACACACACACACATATATATATATATATTATATATATATATATATATATATATATATATATATATATATATATATATATATATATATATATATATATATATATATATATATATATATATATATATATATATATATATATATATATATATATATATATATATATATATATATATATATATATATATATATATATATATATATATATATATATATATATATATATATATATATATATATATATATATATATATATATATATATATATATATATATATATATATTTAATTGGAAGTTGTATTGCAATACAGGATGTAGTTCTGGGAAAGTGTAGGTGCTTGGGGAGGGTACAAGTTGGAAAGGAGGCTGAATGACATTCTTTCAATGACATTGGAAAGTCAGGGCCTTTCCTTTCTTTGTTATTTAATTGATAGAACTAAAAGAGGTGTTGTAGTTATAAAGACTGCTAGGTGTAACATCTTTTCTAAGTTATTGGGTGAGGTGACCTTTTTGTCTTAAAACATCTGGAAAAACTCGAAGATATGTTGAAGCTTGTAGTGCAAATGAAAATGTAAATGCATCTTTCGAAGCTCAAGTAATTTGAAATCATCTGCCCCTGCTACCCTATTTCTATATATACTTCCCTCTAAAAGCCCATGCTCTATAATAGCTTTGAATAGTCGAGTATACTGTCCTCCCGACAGTTCTAGTTGCTCAGGAAGTCACATTTCAATTTAAAGAAAAATGAGGGTTTGTAAACACATTTCAAATAGTTGTATTTTTGTAAATGTTATGTTTTCAAATTGTAATTGACAATAACTGTGATGAAATTTGCAAATCCTTAGTTTGCAATCTTGTTTGGATTTTGTTTTTGAAGCAAAAAAAATCTCAGTTTATGTGTCATTTTGTCCACGCTAAACATATTAGAAATTCTTGACCTTACTAAAATTAAATGACAGTTTCAATGCAAGAAGTGTTGTTTTCCGCCCATTTATTTGTTCAAGAAATTCCTCCACATGTTCACTTGCAGGATGGTATTGATAACTACCCATCCATGTTAAACCTGCAATGAATGTATGTATGGTGTGTGCAACAACAGCAATGCCTGGTTTTATATTGCAAAAATAGGGTAAATTAAGCAATATAGTCACCAGGACACAAATAAACAGCTTTGTTGCCAGTTATTCAGTTTTAGTAGGACCTGAAAACCATGCTTGGCTACCTATGTAAGAATATGGTCAAGAATATGTGAATGAATATTAACAGAAATATTATAAATAATGAATGGCATTAGCCTACAGTATTAAGGCACTGGAGGAGTTTATAACCTATTGTATAAGTGCCTTAAACTGTCATATCCACAAATGCAATTTAGACATAGCTTGGGAAGAATTGCTATATTTTGTCAAATGTAATTAACTAGAACGGTAAATACCGTCATGGTTCACATGCATGCAAATTGACACCCATATCATATGACAAAGCCAATTATAAAAATGGCATCTCACAATAACTCCCACATGGCACCCCATGTCCCACATGGCATCCCACCCCATGTCCCACTTGACATCCTATCCCATCCCTTGTCCCACATGGCATTTCACCATATCTACCACATGGCATCCCACCCCATGTCCCACATGACATCCGATCCCATCCATTGTCCCACGCGGCATTCCATCATATGTCCCACAGGGCATCCCATCCTATGACCCAATGGCATTCCACCCTACGTCCCACATGGATCACATCCCACGTCCAAAATGACATCCACCTTATGTCCCACATGACATCCCACCTCATGTCTTACATTACATTCCATCCCTTGCCTCGTCCCACATGGCATTCCACCATATCTCCCACATGGCATTCAACCATACATTATGTCTCACATGGCATATCACCATATGTCCCACATGGCATTCCACAATATGTTCCACATGGCATCCCACCCTATGACCCACATGGCATCCCACCCTATGACCCACATGGCATCCCACCCTATGTCCCACATGGATCCCATCCTACATGTATGTCCCACATTAATCCAACCATATGTGCCACATGATGTCCCTCTCTATGTCCCACATGGCATCCCTCTCTGTGTCCCGCATCAGTGGCTTCGCACCTGATATCCCATACGGCATCCCACCTTCTGTCCCACTATATGTTCCACATGGTATCCCCCAATGTCCCAATGACATCCTACTTTATGTCCCACATGGCATGGCATCCCATGTCCCCATGGCCTCCTACCCAATGTCTCACATGGCATCCTACCCTATGCCACACGTGGCATCCTACCCTATGTCAAACATGACATCCCATCTTATGTCACACTCTGTGTTACTCGTGGCATCTCACCATGTCCCACACGGTATTCCACCCTCTTCCACATGGCATCTCACCCCATGTCCCACATAGCATCCCACACCATGTCCCATATGACATACCATAGGCTCCATAAGAAGTCTCACCCTAGCTATCACAGTCCCTGATTGAGCAAACTATGTATGGAAGTGTCAGTCCATATAATAACTTATATGCAAATGACTTGTTGAAATGGGGTGGGACCTCATGTCCCACATGACATCTCATACCATCCCATGTCCCAGATGACATTCCATCTCATGACATTCCACCCTATGTCCTGCATGGCATTCCACCATATATTCTACATGACATTCCACCCTGTTCCACAAGGCATCCCACCCCATGTCCCACATGGCGTTCCATCCCATGTCCCATGACGTCCCATAGGGTTCATAGAAGTCTCATCATAGCTATCACAGTCATTGAGCATACTATGTATGAAAGTGTCAGTTCATATAATAACTTATAGCAACAGCCTCGACAGAGGAAGGGGAAAGTGGGGGGGGGGGGCACTATTCTCTGATAGGGAATTTTTTGCATACATAATATTTTGTTTTTCTGCGTGTAGAATACGGCAGTAAGGTTGAATCTCTATATTGTTTCACAAAATTTGTTATGAATATACTTTTGCCAAATCAAGCAATTTTCTCTAGTTTGTGTTTGAAGTTGTTTCAGAAGTTGTTTAAATAAAGTTTCAAAGCACAAGGTAATCAACCATGTAAGTCATATTTTCTCCATAAATCTCATGCAAATTTGCAAGAAAAAGACTTTTAAAGAATAGTTTAGTTTGATGTATGCTGTAGTACGTGATATGAGGTATACCCCAATATTCTGACACATTTTTTAAACGATTTGCTGTAATAATCCACCAAAACTTTTGCGCACTTTAACACAGTGTTGTAATTTCCTTTTCATTACATAATTTAACATGCATGACCAATTATTTCTCATAATGGGTAATTTCTAATATGATTTAGCTTGTATTGATATTTCCCTTGTATCTTAATTGTGATTGATTAATTTAAGAAATATGACAAATATCAAGATGAACATTATTTTTCATATTTCATAAACATTTCTGCAAAATGCTAGAAATTCCTCAAAATGTGTTCATGCTTAAACCGTTGTAACTTCCATTTATAATTCATGATATTTAGTATATTAACACAAACGTTTAGAAATTAAGTCAAACTGTACTAACTACTAATATTTTACACGCGCTTTGCTTGCTATATTTGGGGTACAGTAGTCATTTGATATCATCAGAGTGTAGCTTAAGCGATGCATGTAGACAGTAGCGCAACAATTGGGTGGTAAGGGTGGGTAATAAATCAAGATTTGATGACACTGCAATATGTTTGTTATGGGGCCCGCCCTCTATAATTCCCAATGGGCCCTGCGAACTCTAGTTGCGCCACTGAAGGTAGCTTATATTGACCAAACATTGAGTTTTAACTTTGGGCATCTGGGAAAGCCCACATATATTTGGGATATGCTCCGTTATGGAATACCCCTGCTCATTAGACCCCTCTCCAACCTTAGTGATGCAAAAATGTGTGCCCCCCTCTAAAGAAAAGGGAACCCCTACAGACGCACCGCTTAGGTTTCAGAGCGAATCAATAGGGGGTTCCGGGGGTTGGAACCCGCCCTCCACCCCCTCCTGAAATTTGAAATATCTAACGAATACAAATAACATTTTATCTTGTAAACACAATGTTCACAAGACAGTTAATACATTTGAGGCGGAAATTCTGTGGTGACAGAAGCACTTTTACGAAAATCACGAGGAGGACTGGGTTCAAAATCACAAGGAAAAGAAGAGGTTTAACTCTGGTTATAAATTGAAACGGGTGGCGGGGTTTTGGTTATCAAAGGAATAGTGTTTGGAAATTTACTGTACCATGGGATGCTCTGGTTGTCAAAAACATAAATGATAATCACTTCAACCTGTCCCAGATCCCATCCATATGTTTGTGCCCCCTGCAAGAAATCAGAGTTAAATTCTTGAGCCATCTTTTTGTTGCCAATTATTGATTGAAAACAAGAAAGATTCGGATAATTTGGAAATATAGCATTCTTTTAAAGATCAATGTTGTAAAATATTGAAATATTTAGTACGGTAATTTGCCAAAACTTCCGGATTATGAATTGCAAATAACTCCATGCATGCAGCGGAATCTTTAATTTGTCAGACTTTATGTGTCATTTGCCCCAGGACCCCACAAAGTCACTTTCTGGATCCCACCACTTGTCGTATCACTGGCGTAGGCAGAGGGAGAAGAGGGGGTGGGGGCGGCAACTAGGCGGTTTCTCCCCACCCCACCCCACCCCCAATAATCGATTATGTCGGTACAGATTGGGTTTCCGTCGCGGTACAAATTGGTAACACTGTCGGTGCAAAACTAGTGCTGATTACTGTTTTTGTTTTTTTTTGCTTTTCATTTTATGTTGGTAAAATATGCGACATATCTTAGAATCCAAGAGAATTGTCAGAAAATCCATAAAATTGTTCGACCATCGGTCCTTCTCTTCTGTCGGTTCACTGCAATTGTTTGCCCTCCCCCCCCCTTCCCCCTTTCCCTCTTTCCTCAATATGTAAATTCTGCCGCACCACTAAGTCGTTTCACTCAAACCTTGTGAACTTTAATCTCATTTTAAACAGGAGTTCAGTTTTAGAGATTTCCTTCCCTATAATTTATACAGAGTCTCTGAACTTTCGAGGTATTCGTCCACTGGATCCCCAACTCTGGATAAAAATATTATCTATAAAAAAAATAAAAAAAATATGGGAGCTTTATTGAATTTAAATCCTGTATTTAAAAATGTATTCAATTTTAGTGCATTTCTGTTCTTCAAAATGTCTAAGTTATCATAGCTTCCGGGTCTTGGTCCCCCTGGAACTCCATCGGAACTTCGCTCCTCAACCCCAGAAGATGCCATTGGTCAGACAGCTTTAACCCCACGGTAGTTTGGGACTGGCGGATATTATTCATAATTTAAGACACTTTGCACCTTTGGAAAAGGCTACTAAGCTGCACCACTGGGTAGTTACATACATATTTCGATAAAAAAATTGACCATGTTGGTAGAACCCTTTCAGGAAGCCGACGACGACGACGAGTGAACACACAATTACAATGACGGGGTCGTCGCCTGCGTATTCAGTTATAATAGTAACAATGCTATCACGAAACGCTTAATACGACCCGGACGGGAACACAGGTACGACGTCCGGACAATGATAACATCGACAACCAAGTCAATGTCCACGGCCTTATTTATATTTGTTATATATATATATATATATATATATATATATATATATATATATATATATATATATATATATATATATATATATATATATATATATATATATATATATATATATATATATATATATATATATATATATATATATTTACAGACACACACACACACACATATATATATATATATATATATATATATATATATATATATATATATATATATATATATATATATATATATATATATATATATATATATATATATATATATATATATATATATATATATATATATATATATATATATATATATATATATATATATATATATATATATATATATATATATATATATATATATATATATATATATATATATATATATATATATATATATATATATATATATATATATATATATATATATATACATATATATATATATATATATATATATATATATATATATATATATATATATATATATATATATATATATATATATATATAGATATATATATATAGATATATATATATAGATATATATATATATATATATATATATATATATATATATATATATATATATATATATATATATATATATATATATATATATAGATACATATATATAGATACATATATATATATATAGATAGATATATATATTATACCTGGTTGGTTGAAATATAAATGCAAAGCAGTTAAATGTGTATATTCATAATTATGATAATATTGCAAATTAGGAGTCGTTCTTCCCTACGGATCTGCTGAACCAACTTTTCAACACACCCGGATTGAAACTTACATACGACACTTAGGTGTACAGGAAAGCATTTTAAAATAACGTAATATGTTAATTTCTCAAGAAAAGGGGAGATTGAAATAGTGATAGATTTTGCTTAATTTGTTTAAAGCTGGCAAAATGCTTAGATTTTGTGACTGTTTAAGCGTATAGCAAACAGGCAAAACAAATTGCCATTTTTTTCTTTATTATCATTTTCTTTTTATGTTATCATCAAATTGATGAATTTGAATCAATTTCTTGACATTTATTTGCTACCGATCGATCTCTAAAATGAACAAGAATTATAATTTCACTGAATTTTGCAATAATTTAATTTCATTACATAATTGTTTAAATAGTAGTTATTGTGCTTGATTACAATGTACGTTACACAATCAGAAAATAACTTCTTTCTGAGATTGTCCTGACAGCTTTTAAATGGATTAGTGTTCACTATAGTTGAAAAAATTTATCATAATCCTCGATACGTTTATAAATGACATTCATCAAAAGTATGGTAGTTTTTGATCCGCGACTAAACCTGGTATCCCCATCATTTCTTGGGGAAAGTCATCAATGATCATCAAATATGATTGTTTACCCTCATGACATGACTAATCCTCCATAACCCTCGGAATACCATCATCCATAATCATCAGCTGATAAAATTGCCATCTTTTACAATTAGCTGAAATCACCTTTCTACTCAACCCCCATTATACCATCATCCATTGTCCTCAGCTCGTGTTATCACCACCTTTTCCATTTAGCTAAAAACACCATCTGACTCAATCTTCGGAATACCATCATTCCGTATGTTCGGCTCATAATACCATCAACTCTAATATTCAGCTGAAAACAACCTCCACCCTTACCCTTAGAATACCTTTATCCTTAGATCAAATACAATCAGTAAGAAAATTGTCACTGAGATATATTTTGCTACTAATTTACATACCTTTAAAAATGAGAACAAAATTAATATCATATAAGAACAAAATCACAGCATATTGAACATGTATGACACAAATGTATTTACATCTCTATCCTATAACATTTATACTTATAGATGGTGATATGGATAAAAGGGGCATTGGGGGAGAAGCAGCGATGTTCATTTTGTTTTAATGGACAAGTTTCTTAAAGTGCCCTATCATAAAGTATTATCAAGGTGAAAAATTAAACTAATGATACTAACAAGAAAGCAATCCATGAGGTTGCTGATCTCATTACCTTAAGCATACAGTATAAGGGGAAAAAAAGCTAACAACAACAACTATGAGCAAAATGGTTCAAATGGGCCACCAGCTCTGTAAAATTTGACTTTTGACCCCAGAGTTTACGGGACACAAGTTCATGTACCCTGTGATACAAATTTAGGATTTGTATAGGTCTTGCACTTTCCGAATTCAAAGTGGCACAACAAATTGTACAAATTAGTACATAATTCCCCCTAAAATCACATATTTGACCTCTGACCTATGACCCTTGGGCCTAATCACTAAAATATTTTCTGATATTCTTCACGTACCCTACTGTCTGACACCATTTATGCCACACTTACCATTCCACAACGGTAGGGGGAAATGGTGAAAAGTGTTCAATAGTTCTGTGACCTTTGACCTTTTGACCACAGAGTCTAGTAGACACAAATTCATGTATCATGATATCATGGTACAACATAGGGTTGGTATAGGCTTTGTACATTTTGTGTTTAGAATGGTGCAAAATATTGCATACAAAAACACTTTTTGAACTTTGACGTTTCGACTTCCAATTTGTTTTATTTTTTGTTAGAATGTTAAACCCTACCCACCTGTGCTATTTATCAAGATACCAACAAATTCCTTCAAGAAATACATCCATCACCAAAAAGATTTTATATTTCACCTATGACCTTTGACCCTTGAACTTTGCACCCAAAACCATACAAAAAAAAAAGTTTCGGGCCAAGGGTACCCGTCCACCAGTTTTGGTTTTTGTGTTTATTACAGTTTTTGGGTGATAAACGACACAAGAATCATTGTTGCATAAGCACACACGCACAAACACACACACACACACACACACCCAAACCCACAGACAGACGCAAAAATCACCACAGTTTGTCTGTTCAAAAAAGTTATGACCCCTAACCCTAATATGAGGTCATCATATGGGTTCCACTGGCACCCTAATATTAAGGGGGTGGTCATGTAGTGTATGGGGTATGAGCAGTTATTTGCCTATATAACAATGTGACCACAATATATATATATATATATATATATATATATATATATATATATATATATATATATATATATATATATATATATATATATATATATATATATATATATATATATATATATATATATATATATATATATTATATTTATATATATATATATATATATATTTATATATATATATATATATATATATATATATATATATATATATATATATATATATATATATATATATATATATATATATATATATATATATATATATATGTGAGTATGTATGTGTGTGTGTGTAGACCTATATGTGAGAGATGAGGTAAAATTAATCACTTGAAATCTAGGTCAAAATAAATTGTAAGAACACACCCAATGTATTTACATATTCAACAAAAATCAAATTCCCTCAGCTTAGCAAAAAACACTTTTCGGCCGCGAGCTCTTTTAACTACTGCAAAATTGTATCTTTAATTCTTCAATTTAAGTTTAGATTTCAGATAATATTTAAAAAAAAACCCTTCTAAATGGTTCCATGAAGAAGTTAAAATAGCAATTACCCTCTTTACTACACCATATGGATCTATATCAGAAATAGTTGTTGGACAAGCTAATTACACTTAAAACAAATATTTATTTCCCCAGTGTTTGCACCCCACGCGGAAAAACCGAATGAGTTCACCTCTCTAGGATTCGGATCAGTCCATTCCATGAAGTAATCCGTCAAATTGCATCCTCTTCCTACGCGTATGGTTCCAGCTTCACTGACAGTGATAACAAACATCTGAAAGCTCCACTGATCTAAAATACCCGGAGTGTACTTGGTTACTTCTGGAGGATTCTGTTGCTTAAAAGATCGTATTTTAGATTCCGTGTTATTCGAGCCTCCTATAACAATTTTATATGTCTCATCCTCGTTCTTATCCTTTGATAGCCTAATGAGAACACCTCGGACAGCTTTAACTTCAAATTCAAGACGACCTGACGTCAATATTGGTGTAATGAAGTGGTAGTTGGGTCCTTGAATCGCAATGTAGCACGCTATAATACAACAATAAATAGATACGTACATAAACGTGCAAACATTATTCTTGCAATGCATTTGACTTTTTGTATTACCTTTCCCATTACGGTATTGAAATATTTTAGTTCTCTTATCAATAAAAGAGTTGCACTCTCAAATCGCATTAATAGATTATGACAAATTTAAATAAACGAATGTATTGTTTGTCCTGAAAATATGGTTTAATGTACAATTAATTACAACATTTACAACAATCCATTTCTTTAAGGTCTCCAGAAGAAGAAAAAAACATTAAAAAGTTGAAAGAAGTATTTGAAGGAGATATTTACCTATTTTTGAAAATAATCCAAAATAACTGCCAAATATTTCAAAATGAATTAAACTTTGTGAATAATCATCTAGTATACCTCGATTGTTCATCTCATGATTTTCCATTTCCGTAAGAATTCGCACACTGTCCCACTGAATTTGGACAGCTTCTCATATAAAAACCATACTAACTGAAAACCGACCTGCCCAACTTAATGTAATGTAGAAACAATGCGATAACATGTCGTTGGACTGCGTTTTAGCACACTGCCCTAATGTGAGTCTGTACTTAATTTTAATTACAATGAAATCTTTTGAAGACTATAGTTGAGAGGTCAACCATGGTTATCTCATATGATATGATACTCAAAGAAACATGGACGGGATTTGTGTACCAAAGGTAGGGTGGGGCAAAGTCAAAAGTGTGAATGGGGGAGGGAAGGGGAATCACAAAACACGCTAAGATACAAAAAACACCGCGCAAAAGATATTAATTTGGAGAAAAGAAAGTGGAGG